>JAMKCH010013950.1:0-46293 GCA_023653785.1 Ophioderma brevispina | reverse complement strand
GCGAAAATATAAGCGTGTGTAAGGTGATTTTTGCGGGATTTTGACATTCCATTTTTGACTGTAATAAACGCCCTCCCTTTTGAAAAATGCACCGCCCCCGGGGCGTTTATTAGGAATAATACGGTATGCTTATAGAATGAAACACTGCCATAGTGGACACAATATTCATATTGTAAACTTGAAAACCCAGCAGACACCAACAAAATAGGAGGTACCACTGAGGTCTGCCTTGCAAGAAATTTCCTGTTTTTCAGTCACATCCACGTACCTCCCTCCGTTCTTCCCTGCAGCTCCCCTGCTTTACTACAGAGAATAGGGGCTTTCAAAATTGCCTCAATTTATGACCCATGATATCTAATGATAAGTTCCTCCTAACGTCACTCAGGATACCGCCTATTTAGCTAATCGCACACCTCACCTGAGACCAAATGCTATTTTTAGCAGCACTTCTGGGGTTTTCCAGTGGCGCTGTCAGGCCTTGCGCCATGTTGACATTACAACCGTCTATTTTAGATGACTTGGGTCGACCCAAGCGGACAGCCTCTATTACACAATTTCCTATGGAATTTCCCTTTCTAGTAAGCTCTGGGTGTGTGCTTCTGACATCATGGTTTAAAATATCATCCAGGGCAGTGAAGTCAAAGGTTGTACAGGTTACCAAATTTCAAGGGCATTTTCCTTTTAAAAATATATCATGTGGCAATAAAAATGTTCTTTCTCAGGGTTAAAGGTGCATTTTGTGACTCTAACCCCTTCTGTTTTGTTCATGTTTCACTAGATATCCTTGGGAAAAGCTTATTCCCAAAATTTTAGTTGATTCTTATCTTGCGTTTTGGTGTTATGAGCAAATGTTTGTGTCACAATCTCCCATAGACCACTGTACAGTAATTTCTGTCCGTTTGGACGGAAAATACAAAATCGCGAATTTCTTGCAGGGATGATTGAATTTGCACGTCAGATTGAGCACACATACTATACTTAGCCCGACGGTTCAGATGATATAAAAATCTCAACTTTTTTAGGTAAGTCGGGGGGACGAGGCTGTGGATCACGAAATGCCCCTTTAATGATCAAAAATGTAAAGAGGTTAAATAGCATGAAACTGAGAACATTGTGCAAGGCCATATCCAGATATGGTCAGATATATTATGCATATTTGCAAGGGATACCTGTAAAAATAATTAAACATACAAGAAGGGTCCCAAAAGACGTCTTGAAGACCTGTTTTATTGTTCACAACTTAGACAGTAAATTGTTAATGTTGTGCCATAGTTCTTGTTTAGTGCATGGTGTTATTCCATCCATACTGCATATGTTACCATAGTAACCCCAATATCCACAAACAACACAAGGTACTTAAAATTCAGGAAAAAAGTTTAAGAAATAATTGATTTCTATAAGAGTCATGGTAAAATGGTACCATGCACTGCAAAGGCCATAAGCTGCCAAAAGACCTTCCAACTTGTACTAAACAAGTCACAAGGCCCCATAGGTAAGCCCTGATTACTTAGCCTAATTTTACCAAGCACATTTTATGGAAATGAGCAAATCTCAAATAGAAACATGATCGATTGCACATGATGTCCCGGGAGGCCAGTTTTATTCAAAGGTGGATATGATACGTGAACATGAACTTCCGAAATGCACCCTAAACAAGTATTTCCACCGACTAAAAACATACCCTAAACAAGCACTTTTGTCTGTTTTGCTACCATAAACAAGTCTTTTTGTCAGTTTTTGCTACCTTAAACAAGTAAGCAATGCATTGCGTTGATAATATACCCTTATTATCCGGCTTTCCTCGTGTTGCTTTACTTCCAAATTTACAATATTTTTGATGATTTTGATCTCGCGTACATCACAATTTCGGGGTTACGGAAAAAACATACCCTTTTTTCCATATTTTGCTGTTTTTGACACCCTAATCAATGTACGTGCATACATCGCCCGTTGGAAAAAAGAGACCTTTTTTACGCGTTTTCTTGTTCACGCATCATATCCACCTTTGAATACAAGTGCCCCCCCTGGCATGATGTACATTGGCCTGGCCATAATGCAATGTGAGAGCCTGGAAGCAGGTGACATTAAAGACACTATCAGTGATTTATCCAAGAAGTGCCAAAATACTTTGAAATTTTGGGGAATCGCTTAAAAGTGAAGGAATCTGTCGATTATAAGTTGCTCTTTTCCAGCTGAACAATTGACCGAAAAGAAGAAAATGGCAGTGTACCTATACTTGTTACCCGACATCAAAAATCTGATTTTTTAGATTTTTTTTAATAAACGTTTTAATAATTTTTTGATAGTGCCTTTAAAGTTCCAAATGGTATCGATGGTGAAACCAAATGTCTTTTCAAACTGATAACATTCACTTAACTTGGGCAAAACATTCTACTTGCAAGGGGCAAATTCACAAAACAATTATTTCAAATTTCAAAAGCCTTATAACAAAGGTGATTTTATGTACCCATGTTGATGTACTCTACCCCACTTGAAGGCAAAATCATCAAAAATGCAGTTTTGGCTGAACTGTAACAAGTATAGTATCCTAAGCTCTCCGCAGTGATAAGACCAAAAAGCACAACCTAATAAGGACGAAAATAAGATAGTAGAGTCTTTACTGGTCTGTACGGACACGTACTACCCCACTTAATTGAATGGAGTTCATATTGTCAAACACTGCCCTTTTTTCCGATTTGGTCCATATACAGTTGAAAAAAATTAAACTAAGTTATTCTTCACTTTTAAGCATTCCTGCAAATTCTAAATAGTTTGCCAGTCTTTTGTGGATGGATCACTGATAGTGCCTTTAATTTCACCTATGTGTTATGATTTATACTAAATAAGACTATGGAATTTCCTCCTAAAAATGTGAATCACAATAAACACAAACCATCTTAATCATTTTGTAACTGATTGTCACTTTGGTGTTATTGTATTTCAACTTTGTGTTAATGATATTCGCAAATCATTGACAAATTCATTCCGCCTGGTGGTGAACTATTTAATAGAAAAAAGGGATTTAGTCTTTATAATTGCTTTTTAGAATCGTGTCCTATCATATTTGTCAGGTGTTAATTAAATGGAATACATGTTTATCTCATGATTATTACCCACCTGCAAGACGCATATCTAATTAATAATACTGTAAAAAAGTAACTCTTAATCCAAGAGTATGATTGAACCAAAGATTGTGGTATAAACGCCTAATCGTCAGATTGGTAAAAACCAAGACAAGTTTGAACAAAAGATAAACATACTTATCTTTTTTATTGAATTGACAATGATATATCCTTATTTAACACACAAATTTGTCGGCAAAGACTAAAACCAAGATGCAAGCGAGAAATGAGGCATGTTTTGAACTACTAACTGAGAAAAAAAAGCACTACAGAACTATCCCCAAAAGATTCATATTTCCGTGTGTTAAAATAGGCCTGTACACAAGCATTATTGAAGAAATGATAATTTGATGACAATTGCGATGAAAATCAATGAGCCAAATTGAATAACCGATTACAAAATAATTAAATTTGTTTTGGCCTTTCATGATTCAGATTTCTCAAGACACTCAAGTTGTCTGTTTGATTAAAGTCCATTGCACAAGTTGCAAAAATTACTGCGCCAAAAACTAGTAGGCATTTACATTCCACATCTCTTACAGTGCAGTTCATGTAAGTAAAAACGTGACACTTTTGTATAGTAGGCATGAATTGGCTTCAACAATCCCCTAAATATACCCTACCCATTTTATCCACCCAAGTTTATTCAAATAAGCATGGTGGCCACCAAAGCATAATGCTGGGGGGGGGGGGGGTGGTGCAACCCCACCTTACCCCTTCCTTAGACTGATGTGGTTCATATATTTTCAGCATGGCACATGTACATTTTACACCTTACATGCATGAAATGCGAGCAGGCCCATATACCTCTGAATGCCCCCCCCCCCATCCAAAAAGCCCTTTAAGGTCTGATCAGAGATTTCAAAATATATGTAGTAATTAAAATAGTCATCTAGAACTAAGGATATTTACCTAAAATGCTTATTCAAAGTTTTGAGATGAATCGGATTTTAGTTTTTATGCAGTAAAACAATTTATGCACGGTATAACAGCGCATAGGATACCGTGTATAACAAAATTTCCGATCCGGAATTTTTAACAAGTTGTGATTTTCTTATGAAGAGTTTGATTTAGCTTAGTTGATTGTCACACAATGATCACGCATTATGTACATGCAAAAGAAACGCAATTTGGTTTGAAAATTGAGTGCGCCCTCATTGGAAATTTCAGAGTCAGCCTTAAAATCCAAAAAGATCTTCAAAAAAAATTGATTTGCGAGTGGAGCAGTTAAAAAAAGTCCACTTTGCCAAATTTGCCCTGCCCCCCCCCTTTTGGGGTGAAATTTTGGAAAAGTCCCTTTTGTAAAAAAAATTTGCGCCGCCTAAAAATCTGGTTACAGGCCGATGCGAGAAATACTCTGATTGACTTATTATGCTTTAGAACAGGCTCCAGCGCCTGAAATGCACATACATTGAAAATACTGTGTCTACTGAACTAATTTCCCAAATGTCTTCTATATGTCGCTGAAACGGAATGTGCAAATGCTAACTAAAAACAGTTAACATGGACCACCTGAAAAGATGTGTGTGAGTGAACTGTTCCATTTTAAAAGTAATTAAAATGGTTCTTTAATGTCTTCAAAAACTTGACACTCAAGGGATTTCCTCTGCTTGGACATTTTTCAAACATGTTACCGCATTGCTATTTTGGTCCACTCAGATAGTTCCCAATTTCATGTCTTACTCTACAAAAGTTGTCAGTTTGCTACCTGGTATTCAATTTTTCATTAAAGACCATATCAGTGATTTCATCCCAAAAGAGTGCAATATTTCAAATTGGCAGGAATAGCTAATGTGTACAGGACAAAGACCCGGGGTAGAATTAGCAACGTACTCTTTCAACTGAGGAATTGACAGCGAAGGAAGAAAACGGGCAGCGGCAGTGTTCAAAGATACGAACTCCCATTCATTAAAGTGTTTGGTAGTAAGTGTCAGTTCGGACACTAATGACTAAAATATCGATTTGGTCTTATTGCTTCCTTATTAGGTTGCATTTTCTTCCGGTCCTATCATGGGGGTGGGGGGTGTGCTTAGCATGGTGTAGGACTTAGACATCCTATATTTGTTACAGAACATTACACAAATCTGAGTTTTTGATGATGTTTACGATTTTCTGATTTAGCCATCACTGATAGTGCCTTTAACTCCTGCAAAATTGAAAGAATAACGAATGTATGCAAGCAAGATTTTTTTGTCTTCCGTTTATTTTTTTTTAGCATCAACACAAATTTGTAACGGTAGTCATATAATAATAATACACCACATTTTGAAACTACTAGTAAAGTAATTTGACTATTCTGAAATTATAATGCAAAACAACAAAGTTATACCGTGCTGAGGACAATCTGACAATGTAACTGTGATGGGGGAAAATCAACCTAACTTGTAGAAGATTGTTAAAACAAGGGTATTTGGAATTCCAAACATTAAATAAGCAACATTGTCAAGTGTCTGTGCCACAATGTAAGATACACCAACAAAGGCCAATAACATACACATACAGAATTCTCTGTTTGTTTACAAGTGTTTGATGGTGTTACATGTATCAAATTGTGCTGATAGCAAATGTCTATACTTCTTTCATTTCTGGGTTTGTTTACTCTTATGCAAGCAGTCACTTGGAAAGAATTACCAATTGAGGGAATATAAAGTTCTATTCTGAATTATCAGCATCACCCCTCGCTTTCCACAATATATTTTGTGAATTTGTTTTACTGCTGAAATCACAGAGAAAAGGTTATTTTTCATTTGGGGTTTGTAGGGGCATCTATGGGTGCAGTTGGATGCCCGCATTCGCCTATAAGCAGGTTATGGTTCGAGCCCTGCTGGCGCCAATGCGTTGTGCCCTTGGGCAGGCACTTCCATCGCTTGCCTTGACTCCACCCAGACGTACGTATTAAATAGGTTACTGCATATGCTGGAATGCAAAAACCGACCCGCTGTGTGGGAGGAGTGCAAACCCCAGTTCAGCAACATTATATGATGGAGTCTGGCCAAATGCCAAAGACAGAGAGATGGGCACTCGCCTGCGGTGCGACCAGTCACATTTATTTAGGTTTGAAAAAAAACTCAGTTCTGAGAAAAATGATCAAACTGTGTTAGACATAATGTTGATATCAATATTACTAAATGACGACTAACAGAATAGTTAATTTATAAGGTGTTCAAAAAGTTCGTTCCGCCCTAAGGCCCAACTCACGATGGCGCACCATCATGCTGAAGTATCCCCTATTAAATAATGTCCTGGAGTGACAGTGACAATACCCTACAGCGAAAGCTTTAGAAACATTCTGTTTTTTGATCGTGGTTTTGAGCAGGTTTTGTACATTTTTGACGACTTTAAAGGTCTGCAAACCTCGGGGAGTTTACAAGATGGCACCCAAGAAAAAACAATGAAAACTTGGAAACGATGAGAGGACTGGTAGGGAGTGGAGAAAGAAGGTAAATCCAATTAGGAGAAAGTTGTGGTCTGAGATTAAAGAAAGGAGTTTTGAGACCCCTTAAGTGCAACACAATAGAACAAACCCAGAACGATGTCCAGCATGTATGGAAAGCGTTAGACAAGGGACTATCTCGCGTCATTGGTTGACGGAAATGGGTTAGAGCGTGTTTCGAAGGTTATCGACCTCAAGGAGAGAAAATTTTAAATAAATGGTAATGGACATTCCTTATTGAAATAATAGCTACTCACAAATTAATATCAAATTAATTGTTTAAGTTTTAATTTTTAAATACGCTTAATTTTTAAATATGAGTTTTCCATTAACAATGGCGTGGAGGAACGTACTTTTGAACACGGTATATAGATGGTTAAATAAAGAGGACCGGTATGTCTGCTGAATTGACTTCACCTGCTTTCAGCAACTATCGGTAATGTTAGTGGTCACTACACCCAGGCCGCGTAAGCCAGCCAAGTGCCCGCTTCGAGGGGGCAATTTCCTGGTTAGGCTGTTTTTTTTACCATGCAAAATTTCACGATCGCAAGCAAAAATTTCCCGTCGCAGCGAAGACCATAAAGAAGACATCAAAAAAGGGTTGATTTAAACATAAAGATTAGTGTTGTATTCGACGATTTACCCCTCAAAAGCATTTTTCAGAGGGGGCACTCTGCCTCCTCCCGTCTGCCCCACCTGCTACGCCCACTAGACTACACCACTGCCAACTATCTCTATTTCCACCTATCTCTGCAACTTAGAGTCTCTCTAAACAATATTTTCGAGGAAATATATTATGCACATGACACTTTTGGAAAAACAGCATAACACCATCTTAACTCATGTAGACCAGAGCGAATAGGAAAATAGGAAATAATTGTCATGATACTTAATACACAAGTATAGTCATTTGAAACCTTTCTGATATAAAGTTTTCCCATAATGCACGGTTAATTACTAAGTGACATAAACCACATTTTCTGAGTGTGACGAGGCGAAGGAGAGAGAATGACTGCAGAGCCACAATCTGCTCCTTAGCAATCAGAGACTTTGATACCCAGTTTGATTACACCCTCACATATCGGCTAGTGACACTGAGGGATCCTACTAATACAACACAGATAAGGTGCTAATGAGCCTGATTTCAAATACATGTCTCCCATGAAAATGCTTGAAAATTACTGATATTTGGCACTGAACTCAGCAGTTTGTAAAGTTTCTATATAAAAAATACCCCCATCTGCTACAGGATTAAGGCTGCCAGACTGTTACTTAGCTATCTAAAATTGTTGCTTGAAATTTCTAATTCCTATAGGAGCAATACAAAATTCGAGCCTATGTTTTCTATGAATATAAGCCATATAAAGATCACCTGTATTTGATTTTAGGTTATTTCTGACTACCAAATAAAAGGCTAGGAATCATTAGCGCTGTCAATAATGTTATATAAATCACTACATTCACAGAAAATAGGGAGTGACTCGAAATACTCTGTGCAACTTTATCAAACAAAAATACATGCCAATCCACAAGACACCTTAAAAACACAGAAAGGACACTTCTTTGTAACAAAATTGACCGGTGAACAGAAAACAAGGAAGGACATGCCTACATGTACATAAAACAGATGCTATCATTGTAGAAGGACGCATGCCAAGTACTAAAAGGGGATGACATTTAGAAACCGGGGAACAGGGAAATCCTGTCAAAAAACCTTGAAGGTTTGTTTCCTTTTGTTTCACAGCTTTCATATTTGATCTATTCCAACGGGGTATGGTTGACTGTGGTCAAGTTCTTGTCAGCAATGAGGAGGAAAGAGAGTGACTAAAAACTTAAAAAAACAGAATAGACAATGAATGTTTAAAAAAGAAAGAAAGTGATACATGATCAGAAACCATGCGGCAGCAAATTGATGTCTCATTTGTGGCCGTATCGTCTGGAAATCCTTTAACCCCCTCGGGCACTACCACCCAGGCGCGTAGCCAGCCAGGGTAGTTCCCAGGGGGCAATTTTCCCAGGAGGTTGCAACAAATGTACCGATCACAAGCAAAAAATGTCCATGGTCGTAGGGTAAAAGAATCCGAAAAGGGCTGATTTTTTAACATTAATTTTTAAGGGGCTGATCAACCTGTAAACAGAGGTGATCGAAATTCCAGGCGGGGGGTTTGTTTGTCTTTTCATAACAAAATTATGTGATATAAGTTAAGAAAGGACCTATCTAAAGCAGCATAATTTCCACATGAAAGTGTTCATGAGATCGCAACAATAATAATTCGAAACATCTTGATGGTGAATTACAGAGCGCACACATCAATTGATGGTTTTAACACTGACCTATAGACCAAGTTTTACAAAATTTAAGAAGAGAAAATAAATTTGTTATCTATTGGTGACTATAATATGATCTATTGAATAAGACGAAACAATCAGATCCAAAGGAGCATTCTTGACTTTAATATATTCTAATCATATGATACAGTCTATCATGAACCAAACACTATAACGGAAACTCGGCAACAATCATTGATAACATATTGGACAATTCAAATGAACATTTATCAAATCCAGTATACTACTGACAGGACATAATGATCATTTTCGACTGTGTTCTTTAAAAATCAAAATGTGAACAGAAACTGAAGACAACGAAGAAATTTACGTACAAGCGATTCCATAGTTGGGACAATATAAATAAGATTCAAAATAGGACTAATGTGTTTGTAAATGGAATGAAATGTTAGATGGTATTGATGCGAACACGGACTATAATAAATTTTAAGTAAACTCAAGGACCAATACAAATGAATGCATTCCACGGAAAAGTGTTAAAATAAATAGAAAAAAAACAACGCATAAAATCACCTTGGATAACTAAAGGGATTTACTAAAAGTATTAATACCAAAATAAATTGTATAAACAGTATATTTTGTGTCCATCAGAAGAAAATGCAGTTAAATTTAAAACATACAGAAAATAAACTAAATAAAACCTTAATTCGAAAAAATGCAAACGAGAGTATTACCATTAAAGATTTGAAAGCACAAGGACTGAATCAGGACAAACTGGAAACAATAATGGCATAATTGACGTAATAAGTCTGTTAGTCAACAAAGTACTTTTAAGACGGAAGTAGGGATAAGGAAAGTGATGTTGTAAATGAGCCGGAAACCATCTCAAACTGTTCAACAACTTCTTTAGTGACATTGAGGCCAAAACTTGCTCAAAATTCAACACTCAGGAAAGAATTACTACGACGATATTTCATAATCCCTTACAAAAATGCATCTTCATGAAAGCAATTGTTTAATGATGAAATACTTAAAATAATAGCAACTTTAATCCAAAAAAAATCTGGGCATGAAGTGGCATTGGAATTTTATTATAAAAAAGATTGCCCCTTTGATATCAAAACCTTTTAGCTTCAATTTTAATCTCTCTTTATCAACTGGAACTGTGCCTGACCAACTTAAAAATTGCAAAGGTTGTTCCGATTTTCAAGAAAGGACAATGAACTGAGGTATGTTCAAATTATCGTCCTGTATCTGTTATTGCCTTGCTTTTCCAAAATAGAGAGACTCATTTTCAATAGATGTATGGCATTTATTAAGAATAACCAATAATTAAATGAAAAAACAATTTGGTTAGACCAAACCTATTTCGACTTACATGGCCATTATAGATTAGTTATTTAATAGTGCTAATGCTGTCGACGAAAAGTGAAACCACACTCGGTATATTCCTAGACCTATTCCAAAAAGGTATTTGATTACAATAAATCACGATATCTTACTGTACAAACTAGAACATTATAGATTCAGAGAGGATGCACTTGGTGGTTTAAAAGCTATTCAACAACCGTATAACAAATTTGGTCGTTATCAAATGTACGATTCTGAACATAAGACTATAACTTGTGGAGTTGGAGTTCCTCAGGGATCTATTTAGGACCATTGCTATTCATATTGTACAAAATGAATATTGTAAATACCAGTTACATCCTGGAACTTAGTTCTTTTGGCAGATGATACGACTCTCGTTTCTATTCCGATATCGCATCTCAAAATGACACAATAAAATAAAGACTGGATGAAGTTTGTAACTGGTTCCAGGCCAATAACCTGTCAGTCAATGCAAGCCAAACCAAATTTATAGTTCTCGGAACGCAAAACAATACTAGGAAAATTTATTGTAAAACTCAAAGAGTCTGAGCTATAATGAACTAAACCAGGAAATGCGAATTGGGGGGGTAAATGTAAAACTAAAACTGATGTCCATTCTTGATGGTGTATCTTTAAAAAGAGTGAGTTCAACTAAATTTCTAGGCGTCATAATAGACCGAAACTGGTCTAATTAGGTCCATTATAAGGTCATAGGTAAAGGTCAATATTTTTTTCATATTTTTTGGGGACAAATGGTTATGTGAAAATCTCTGTTGCACTTAAATGTAATTTTCTTACTCTGCATAGTTAAAGGGGATGGCCGGATTTCAGTTTTCATCTGAATTGAATGACCTTGATCCCAAATACACCGATTCTAAAGTTCACGCCGATATTTCAATCGTTTTGATATGAGAGCTAAAATGTCAATTTTAAGCCCCACTTGATACCCGTTGTAGTTCTGTAAAGATACTATTGATCAACACAAATAGGGCACGTTTTCAATCATAACATGCGAACCAAAATATCATTTAGCTCTATGATTTTGCATCGTAAATGAGAAAAACAGTTGGCTTCTGACACCAAAATTCCGCTTAAAATGTGGGGTACCTGAGACGAGGCTATTAGCGATTCAGGCCTCTGCTGTACATTGATCTTTATCTATAGAAGGATTATTATGCATATGATGATAAGAATGTTGAAGGTGCATGCTAAATGTTAAAGGTGCATTTTGTGATCCCAGCACCGTAATTTTTGTGTCGCCTGCCTTAAGGCAGGAAGAACGTGGGTCACTGTTGTCGACCTGTTGTTGTTGTTGATGTGAAAAAAGGGTTTTAACATTTGTCTTGTAATATCTGCATACTTCGTTGGATTTAAACCTAACTTTAATCATAGATGCATGGGCCTCCCTCTTTGTTGATGAGGTTCAAAGGTCACTTACCAAGGGCAAAGGTAGGTGAGGGTCAAGTTGTAAGATAGGCTTAAAACTGCAAACATTGACCTCAATTGAAAAGATGAAAGTTCACTATTGGATAACCAAAAACTTGGTTATTGGTAATTACAGGCAAAACTCTATTTGTTTTGAGGTTAAAAGGTCACATATCAAGGTCAAGGTTCATATGAGGCCTATCATATACAAACCGCGACGGCCGGCGACCCATGCGGTACGAGGACCGATGTTTTTTCTTTATGCGTTCACTAGTTATCCTCAAGAAAAGATTTCCAAAATATCAGTTGAGTCTGAAATGCTGTTATGGGAACAGAAAATGCCAGGCAGTCGATTCCGAGGGGGCCAAAATTTCCAAGTCGGTCCGCCAGAGGGGTCAAATTCGTGGGGAAAAGTCGTACCCATAATTTGCTCTCAATTGAGAGCTCTGGATTTGACGAAATGTGTGCGTTTTATATATATAGCCGCACGAAAAATCGCCGAATTTACTTTAATTTTTGCCCCCAAATTCAGGCTGAAATTGGTCGAAAACCCGTGAATTGAAAAGAGGGATGCAATGCATTATTTTGCAGTACAAACGTCCCGCCTTTTTCGAGCCAGAGGCGGCAACTCCCCCCCCGCCCCCCCCCCACCTCCCCCCCGGTCGGTACGCCACCCACTGATGCCAAATTGTAAAATTTCTTGTAGAGAGCTTTTTTTTTTTTGCGAATAGGGCAAGAATAAGATTAGGCACACAGGCTTATTAGGCGAATGGTAGATGATTTCAATTCAGATGGGTTTTCACTTAAAGGCGTTGACTCGGAGATTTCCAAATGGATATTTTTGGGTGTAATAATTGAAATAGTTCAACGAAAAACTAAAGATCGGCACCCAAAATGCCCACTTCAAAGTTTGGAGGATGAATCAGATGTTGCGTTGATTGTAGTTTGTAGTAAACAGTTATGTAACAGTATACAGTCCCATATAGGATATGTGTATAACAAAAAATCCGGATTCTGATTTTAAAACAAAACTCATTTTCCAATGAAGAACACCGATTCGACTGGCGATTTCACACGTGATTAGATGTGGACAAAGCCTTATGTTATGCAAAAAACACAAGATTTTGTCAGAAATGAGGGCTCATGCCCTTATACCCGAGTTTTAATTTTAAAAAATCAATTACACTGAGATAGCAAAGTAACCCCTCATGAGGCAAGAATAATGAAACAGGGGCGTCCGAGGCCAGTGGATGCCGAGGGGGCAAAAGTTCTGGACACTATGTTTTAAAAAATTGATTACACATCATAATCATCACATTCATTTTTGCTCAAACGCCAGAACAACCAAAACACCAGCAGCAGTAGCAACTTATCAAACGAACCAGACAAAATCGGTGTCTTATCATTAGTAAAACGTCCAGATTGCTCAGTCTCCATCAGACAGGGTATATCCCTCTTTCTTTATTGAGCCAAATCTATGACTTAAGAGCAAACAAGATGAATGTGTGATATTGTCATCATTAAATGCGTTGCATTGACGTGGTACCAAGCCTGGAGCTATGCATGTAGGAAGTGACTCAAATTAGTCATTAATCAAACCACAAGACGGCATTGATTCCCTAGAAACAACAAAATTATTTGATGCACAAGTTTTTGCACCCTATGGCGTTGTCTGAGGATTTGCAGTTTTCACAGGAATTCTCTCCCTGCAATGTTTCCTCACACGGAACATGCAATGTATCCTCACACACAAAACATGCAATGTATCCTCACACAGAACATGGCAATGTATCCTCACACGAACATGCAATGTTTCCCCACACCAGAACAATGCACTGTTATCCTCACACGGAAGTTTGGAACATGCAATGATCCTCACCACAGAACATGCAATGGTATCCTCCACACAGAACATGCAATGTATCCTCACACAGAACATGGCAAATGATCCTCACACAGAACATGCAATGTTTCCTCACACCAGAACATGCAAGTCCTTCACACAGAACATGCAAGTACCGAACAACCAGAAACATGCAATGTATTCTCACACAAAAAACATGCAATGTATCCTCAAACAGAACGTGCAATGTTTCCTCACAACAGAACATCATGTATCATCACACAGAAATGCCAATGTTTCCTCCCACAGAACATGCAATGATCCTCACAAAGATCATGCAATGTATCCTCACACAGACACATGCATGTATCCTCAAACAGAACATGCACTGTTTCCTCACACGGAACATGCAATGTATCCTCACACAGAAACATGCATGGTTCCTCACACAGAACATGCATGTATCCTCACACAGAACATGCAAGTATCCGCACACGAACATGCATTGTATCGCACACCAGAACATGCAATGTTTCCTCACACAGAACGTGCAATGTATCCTCACACAGAACATGCAATGTATCCTCACACAGAACGTGCAATGTATCCTCACACAGAACATGCAATGTATCCTCACACGGAACATGCAATGTATCCTCACACAGAACATGCAATGTATCCTCACACAACATGCAATATATCCTTTAGGAAGTGTTAGAAGGGTGAGTGTTCATTCTAAATAAATGAACACTCATGGTAACAATAGTGTGCAGCAAAAGGGAATATCAATATCAAAGAAAGGGGATAAAGTGTTCATATTCATAATAATAATAATAACTATTTTAAAGGTGCCGTGGTTCCGATCACCTGTGGGACCCCCTCCCCATTTTACCTGGAAGTAGTACGAAATTTGATATCAGATGAAGGCTGTATTTTTCCCATTGTTGTGCCTAGACGAAGATGAAGAGGTTTTTTATGTAAAAATTTTTGATTTTAGGTGGTGACCCATTTTGGGCCTTTTGGTCATCTCCTCATTCAAATTGTATTCATGAAGTTGTATATTTATGTGTATTTTTATATGAATGGAAATAAAGAAAGATGAAGATGAAGATGAAACGACAAATTATTTGATTGCATTAGTCTTGTTTGTGCTCAAAATGAGTTTTCTGAAGGGTTACAGCTTTTCACAGAATTCCTCTCCCTCTTTTTTTGGGTAGGTATGTGCCTCCTGGATTTCAAAAGTTGAGGCTCCAGAGCTGATTTGAGGCCCAAAAAATGGTGTCTCTGGCACTAGGGTTTAAAAAAATTTCAGAAAAAAAGCTGACGGATTTCCTTCAATTTCCAGCTACTTTTGAGTTTTTTGAAGAAATTTTGGTAGCAAAGTTGGGTCTCTGGAACTGAAAATTTCCTAAAATGGGGTCTCTGGAACTGAAAAAAGAAGCCTGAAAATGAGGGTCTTATAGGTGAAACAACCCATATTTATCCCAATGTGGAACCCCCCCCCCCCGAATGGAATTAAGTTACCATCTGGACTACGCTGAGACCATGTAATGTTCTGAGGTTAGAGCAATCCCATATCCATCCTTAAAATCTATAATTATAGAAACCTGCTGCTAGGGCATGGTCAGGTTAGAGTGTGTGTTGAGACCTATAGATAATACTTAACAAGCAAAGGTAGCAGAGATTAATGATGGTGACCATGCTAATTGCTGATACAATGTACTTCATTCGACAATTCGATAGGTAGCTGGATTGAAGGAAAATCGCAGCCTATTTTTCTGAATTTTTGGAAACCTAATTCCAGAGACCCCATTTTTGCTTCAAATTAGATCCAAAGCCTCCATATTTGAAATCCAGGGTGGCAAATTACCTACCCAAAAATGAAGTTGAGGACCCCCCCCAAGTTTCATGTTTTAGGCAAATGTGTAATTAAACAAGGGGGTGGTGGTGTATAGGTTCCAGCCCTTTTTGTTAAAGCCACTATCAGTCATTTTTTTTCAAAACTCACAAATGCCATTTATTTGTGGATAAAGTGATAAGTGTTAGGGTCATATCAACACCTAACATTATCTTCTTTGTGAAAAAAATCAGACACTAAAGCATTTTAAGCGGTCGTGAAAGATTGCCAGTTACGACTGTGTGTACTAAAAAAGTTGAATCCGGACTTTTAGTGTAAACATTGCATAAAAATCGCCATTTCTTGACATTACGCCGTGTTACACTTAGCCATTTACAGGAGTCTTACTACAACCATTTAAATACAACAGTGCAAAAAAATGGACTAGATGAAAAATAGGCGGGCGCGATTTGTTGACGATTCCTGGCCATGGCCCTTAAAAAAAATGGGTATGCTTTTAGAGCCTTGTTGACCTTCATGGTAGTGAAATCTAGCTTTATGTAAAATGCAAGAAATGTGGAAATTTGTTTTCTAACCATCTAGAACTCAGCTACATATCCTACTTTGGCTGTGATGGGAACCTACTTCCAGTAAGGGAGGTTCCGTAGACTGACCCATCTGACACACTTATGATTCAGGAAAACCCTTCACAGAATAAAGCACAGGGGTATATTTGTTAAGGTTTCCAAAATTCATAAGTGTGTCAAGAAAAAGAAAAAAGTGTGTCAGATGGGTCAGATTATGCAAACTCCCTCCAGTGAACAGGACCATTAATACTGTAAATAGCACAAGGTAAGTCAACCTGACAAGAGTTAGTTCATATCACATTATTTGTTTAATACTGATTAGATCGCAGTGTTGCATTTTTCTGA
The DNA here is from genome assembly GCA_023653785.1 of Ophioderma brevispina. Taxonomy (NCBI): domain Eukaryota; kingdom Metazoa; phylum Echinodermata; class Ophiuroidea; order Amphilepidida; family Ophiodermatidae; genus Ophioderma; species Ophioderma brevispina. Next base: position 30,041 of record JAMKCH010013950.1, on the reverse strand, counting down.
TTACAAAAATTTTTGCAGATTTATGGGTTTATAGAGCTCAAATTTCTCCTCCATGATTCAGAATGGGCCAGTGGAGTAGGGGGGGGGCGGGGGCAAGCCCCCCAAAAACGGAACCCTTGCCCCCCAAAGCTCCCCCAAAAGAACTGAAATTTTTGTATGACAGTGTTATGGAGAAGGAACCAAATTAGCCCCCTCTAAAAAAATGCCTTGGCACCCCTTCTGGCACCCCCCCCTTGCCAAGTTCTGGTTACGCCAACAATCTGAGAATGGACCGTACACTGGGAAGATGACTTAGTGTGAAGCTACAGAAGCCTTATATTAGGCATATTGTGATGTTACTCAGATCCATCCAAGACAGGTTCAATGTCCTATTGATAAGATCTTGCCATGTTGCTTGGCATGTACCAGTGTAGCGTTAACTATAGATTTTGTAATATATTCTATCATCAGAGGGGGGCAAATACCATTTTCAATATTACAAGGACCATCAGCTGTTGATCACAGGCGGCCAAATTCCTGAGCAGAAACTCATGCTCCCTTCCTCCTCTCTTACTCTCAAATTAGGCAAAAAAACTAATGTTTGATTGTCCATAGCTGACTTTAGAGTTGGGTAGGTCGGTGGGAAAAACTTTTTTTTTCTTTTGAATGTTCAATAGCAAACTGTATTGAAACATGTTTGTTTGATTAATAAGTTAATCAACACTAAAAATCAAGTGATTCTTACTCAAAAAAATGCATCTTTGTACATTATGATGAAACCCAAAACCGAAACATGCTAAGAAACAGTGTGAAAGGTCCCGGGAAATGCAAATAGAATTGACGTGCCATGGTGGTTTGTGTCAAGTCTACAAGAAGGGACGAGAAAGCATTCAATATTTGGGTTGGTGATGACATTATTAGTGAAACTATTGATTTTCAGAGAGTAATAGAAAATTCCAGGTGACTGGTGTGAATCTACTCATGGCACGGACTGAAAATCAATAGTTTCAATTATGATGTCACTGGTAGTGTATCTTTTTTGTGGCGCCCTGTTCTATTGGAATGGAATGCCTGTAAAGAGTTGGAGTATGTTATCATCTCATTTCCTTTCATGGGACCTTTATTAAAACTCATCTTTTTACATTTCACGAAAGTTAAAATTGAAAAAAAAAAAAAACTTTGTAGGTGTTTTACAACCAATTAGGGTCGGGTCTTCTTTTGCACAGTAAAGGAAAAACCTTTTCTGATTTCCAAAATTGGGTCGGTCGGATGAGGACCAATGCAAACAATTTGTTTTTTTTGGGCCTTGGGGTATTTTTGTTTAAAAAAAGAAAAAACCTAAAAAATTAAAAATGTTTTTTAAAATCATTTAAAAAGATGTTTGACAATGTTTAAATAAACAATTCGTGGATCTTGAGGTAGTGAAGGTGGATAAGTAGAGTAACCCCCCCCAATTCAATTACAATTATGAAAAAAGGTTAATTTTTTTCAAAGAATTTTTTTTTTTTTTTTTTTTTTTTTTTTTAATTTTTTAGTTTTTAAAATTGATGATTTTACAAAGTAATAATACTATCCCTTTGTGCCTCACTACTTCAGAGGATAAACGTTTGTTAAAGGGGCATTTCGTGATCCACTGGCCTCGTCCCCCGACTTACTCAAAAAAGTGAGATTCCTATATCACTGAACCGTGAGCCCCTAGTACAACCTCCCATGGGTACTAACTCATAGATTGCACATTCACCAGGCCCTGTATCTGGTAAAAATCACGATTTTGTATTTTCTGTCCGCAATTACCGCCACCGTGGCGGTATGGGACCGTGGGAAACAAACAATTGTCAACACAAAAACCGTCAAGATCGCTATCAACAAAATTTCGTGGATATAGCTTTTCACAAGGATATTTCGTGACCACTGAATAAACAGAAGGGATGGATGGAATCATACAATGACAACTAAAACGTTGTTTAAACACCTTGTTGGAATACGGGGTCATGATATTAGAAAGTTGTACTGTGTAGGCCATAAGTAAAAATTTCATATAATGACTAACACACTAACACATTCAGTTAAATCCTTTGCCTGGAAAAAGTTTCAAATGGGAAGAGAAATAATAAGAAAAGCACAAATGGTTATTTCTTCTGTCACATTTTTAAAGTCTGCTTTGGTTCCCAAGTTGATCATAAACTGGCAGTCTCTTACAATTCGTAATTATCCCAAGGGCTATTCCCTTCAAATGTAGTAACAAACAAACAAAATTTTTCTTTTTTTAAATAATTTTCCACAGATGGGGTGGATTTTAAATGAAGATCCAAATGGGCTATCCATTTGAATTCAATTCCCCGTGAAAGACTCTACTGCAGTAATTCAGAGGGAGTGGGTATTCAATTGTGGTACTAAACGGGCCTATTCCAGTTGTAATCCTTACTCCCTGTGAAAGACTTAATGGCGTCACCAGAGGGAGTGAATATGTCAAATGTGTTACCCACATGGGCATTCCATATGAAATCTATAAAACCACGATAGAAGACTATCAGTTTTCCACAGTATGGGTGGGTTTTAATGTTAGTTACAATTGAGCTTATTCCATTTGGAATCCTTACTCCCCTTTAGTAAAGACTTAATGAGTCATCCAGAGGGAGGTGTATTTTAAAGTAAATACTCAATCGGCTATTCATTTGAAAATTCACATTCCCCCTGTGGAAGTTGGAAGTCAATTGGAGTCATCTACAGAAAAGGGGTGGGTGTATTTAAAATGTAGTTACCAATGAGCGATTCCACTGAAATCCATTACTCCCCTGTAGAAGACTTCCTCCAAAACTTCCACAGGGTGGTGCAAAAATTCAAGGAAAAAGCACTTACACGGGAGATGTGGAGGGCGATACATTATTATCAAATAGTGTTCGGTAAATTGATGGGGCCTGGTGGTAATAAACATGATCTGACGGAATTAAGTCCAAAATTGAGAAGAAACGTGAATAGGAAGGAAATGAAGCAACTAATGAGACTATGATAATTGGGAAATCATCTATAGGATAATTATTTTTTTTTTTAAATTCCTGAAACCTCTTTGGATGTGGAACGCAACAAAACTGGCGGTTGACAATGGATTTGTTTTGGTACACGATGCCATTACAAAAACTCCCAACTATTTGATATTGCAGGACCACAAAATCCATGGGGAAACCAATCATATACGATAGCTGTAGTCCATTTTGAATGTAAGAACTTTAAAAATTTCAAGCTTCCTTTGACAGCAACTTTTTTTAATAGGTTACACATCAAAATATCAATCGAAACCATATCAACCAACAAATTTTCACTTTTCCTATTGTATCAATCAAGCATGTCACATCAACAAAAAATTAATCTTTATTTACCTCTGTTTGGTTATTAATTGTTGTGTTTGTTTCTACTAGTTAGAGAATAAAAGATAGGATTTGTTATTTTGGTGTCTTAGTTGATGGGCCAGTCCAATATTTTTATTCTTTTGAGTGGTGGATGCTGGCACAGTCGGTATCCACTTAAGATTAAAAAACTAGTGACTGCCCATCCCAATATGACACACAACAGATGGCAAAAAAAACTATATCTTTTATCTCATGTAGTTTTCATGGTTTCAAAGTGGACTATGGTGCACTCTCCATGTTGCAATAGGTAAAGCTTGACTAATTGTTCCACAGCCAAGTTTGGACTGCATAAAGGCCAGCTGACTTACGCTAGCCAGAGTACAGCACTGTTTTTACGAGTGCTATTTTGCATGCACGAGAGTAAAAAGTAATCCTCAGGCCAAACACTCATGATCCAAGTACATTATCATCAGTAGCTCGACAATGGGCCACTCACTCATTGTCTTGTTACCATCCCCAACAATCTGTAAGATTGATTCCTTGTGAAATGGTTACTGACTGCAAGTTTTTAGAGTACTGAACAGCACTTTAAAGAGACACTGGCACCATTGAAAAATAGTGCGCACTAAAGATTTTCAAAACGATAGTTTTGCATGTGGTTGTAAGGCTTTTAATCAAAAGCCCTCCCACGAAATGATTAAGACCAAATCAGCTCCTATGAGGTTAACAGAACGAATTTATAATTGAACGTAGCCGGCGAGTTAAATTCAGCAGACGACGAAAAATTGGCTTTTAAACAAGAACATGCCACGCCATATGCATGTTTCCACGCTAGAACAATGTTTGGATCGGTTCTAAACCTTTTGTGGCTTTTCATATCAGTGGCGGTCAAACAATTATCATTAATATACACATTTGTTGATTAAAGCTCTGGAAAACTTTACAAAGTTGTGACTACAAATTACTGGATGGCTTTATCCTCATATCAATGTCCCATTGTTTTAGGTATGTTATTTTTATGTAAAAATATATCTCTGTTCTTCCAATGGCCTAGACTATCATTGAGAGCAAATGAAGAAAAAGAAATTTCATATTGTGAAAATGTGCCAGTAGCCGCTTTAAACGGACCTGACACACACACCAAATTTGTGACATAAGCATTGATTAGTTGTTTCCAGTCAGTTTGGACCTCACCTGCCATTTTTGAGGTGCGCGCTAATTATGTGTGAACAGGAATCCAATCCATGTGGGAGTCAAAGCAAAATGTTTTGGTGGTGATGACTGCCAAAACAACTACGGCTCAAGCAAGACATTCAAACTGGGAGCCTCCGCCCGCGGGCAACCACTACGGGATCCTCCTCAACCACCGAGCGGCCCTCCGTAAACCACCGCCGCCGCCGCGCGGGGGAAACGACCCCCCGGCAGCCGCGGAAACCACCGGGCCAGTCCGAAACCACCAAAACCGCCGCAGGAAACGCGGCCGGGCCGCCGCAACCACTCACGCACCGCCGTCCGCACGAAATATACGAACGCCCGAAGCCGAAAACCCAAACGGACGGAAGCCGAAAATCCACTTCCTCCTCCTAAACCACCTCCCCTCCTCCTAAACACACTCCTCCTCAAACCATCCTCATCCTCAACCACCTCCTCCTCAACCTCCCCCTCTTAACCTTTTGTCTTTGATTCTAAGATAATTCGAGCAAAATTCCAACCACCTCCTCCTCAACACCCCACCACGCTACATCTCCTCCTCACGCACTCCTCGCTCCTAAACCACTTCCTCGCTCCTAAACCATCCACCTCCTCGCCTCGCTCTAACCACTCTCCTCTCTAAACCACATCCCTTGTCCTAAATCTTTTATGTCTCTGATTCGAAAAATTTCTAGCACAATTCTATTTTAGTTACCACTTTTGTCAATGGCGGTGTTTTCATAATTGTTACTTTTTTAACCTTCGTTAAGAAGCACTACCTGCCTTTCATACAGGCATTTCTGATTCGGCTAATTACATGTATATTGATTTCAATAACCAGTAGTTGAAATGCTGCTGGGGGGGGTTCCTAGATATTTACTACACACAAAGTGCTCTCGCCTCTCGGGCCGCTATTACTATTGCTTACTATTTATCATGTTTGCTGACTTGCTGCAAAAATTTAGCTTAAGGTCAGCAGTAGTAGCTATAGGTTAATAATCTTCTCTAAACCCTAAATCTAGGCAGTTCATTTTGATTCGTCCTCTAATCAGTTAGGTCCAAAAATTGAAATTTTTTCGGGGGGGGGGGCAAACTTAAGCCAAAATTCGATGTTTTTAAAACCATTTGGCCCACAATCACACACATTAAAAAGAAAAAAAAAAAAAAAATTGGGCAATTTTTGCACGCTACACACTGTGGTAACTTTTAGATAGCAGAATCGATTGGATTCTGTGGATATCATTTGGAGGAGTCTGCGAGAGTGAACTCTCCAAATTGCGCCAAAATTCTACCCATGTATTACCAACAGCAAAGGTTCTTTGAAAGTTTTGAGAACCTTTGTGGCAATTTTTACACTTTCATCTATGATATAGAAAGGGAAATAGACAATGTTGATATTGCTCATGCCTGGTGTATGGCAACAGACCACAAATGTTTGTAAACATTGATGTCTAACTATGCAAGAAAGACACAGATTTGATAATCTACAGGTAACTATGGACAAACCATGACTGTACGTAAACATTGGTTTGTAACTAAGTTAGGTAGAGACAAACACTTGATAAGCCCACAGGTAACCATGGAACTGTATGTGTCAATTAGATTTTTAACTATTTTCACACAATTTTTAACAGTATGTAACATGCCTACGTCTATATCCTCATATGCCAACTCTATTTGCTCAGGGGTGCCACCAGGGCAGGGTTTCCCAACTTTTATTCCGTGCTACCCTCTTTTTAAATGATTATCACAGGGTGACCCCCCCCCCTCGACACTTTATAACACCCCCCATGCTTGTTACTTGGTATTGCGCCGAAATCTACAATCCAGTGTTTGTCACATATAGAACAGTTTAAATTACATTGGTAAATTAACCAGGACATCCTGTGCTTTTATGAAGTCTTTTCTACTTTTTTTTTTTAAATGAAATGTTAGATCGTTCAAAAGTTAGCTTCACGACCCCTTTCTCATTTGCCCGTGACCCCCAGGTTGGGAAATGCTGCACCAGGGTAAAATCATAGGGAGGGTGAATAATTACATGATCAACTCATATATGTAAAACATCTTAATTTTAACATAATTTCTTAAACTCCTGTTTTTTTCTGAATTTTGAAATGCTTGGGGGCAGCTTTCCCCTGCCACCACCATGGCACTGCCCCTGTATCTGCTCTGTTTATCCTCCTCCCTCTTCTCTTTCCACTCTCCTATTTCCTCCCTTCAGGCCCTCATCTATGAAAAAGATGCCATCATTGTTTAAAGGGGGATGGCCCAATTTATGTCTATAAATTTTTCATCTTGATAGAATGGCCTTCACCCCAAAACCCCATCTGTAAAGTTTCGCGTCGATATTTCAACCCGTTTTTAAGTTAGAGCTAAAAACGTGACTTTGTAATCCCCATAGAGTACTGTGTAAAATTATTATTGGTCGACCAAATTGGGGCATATTTTTGCTTATAACATCCAAACCAAACTTCCTTTAGCCCTAAGATTTCACAGGGTAAATGAGAAAAATAGTAGCTCTCTTTTGATACCAAAATTGTGACCACTTCCAGTAAAATCTGGGGTCCCTGGGGACGAGGCTATTAGCAATTGGGCCATGGACCTTTAACTTAAGGAAAATAACTGTTTTAGATATCAGTTCTGCTTTTTATTTACTTGCTGGACTCTCTAATTCTTGTGAAAAATATCGGATGTGTTTTAAGTCAATGAACCTTCATTTCCTTCACCAACCCACAAATATCCTTCAGTTATATCAAAACATCAGTGGGTGAAAGGTTGATTAAACACAGTGAATAATTAATCATTTTTATTCCATTATTCAGAAAATTACTGATAAATGGAAAATTTATACCAGAAAACAAACCACACTGAGTAAAATAGTACAAAAGGCCCCAATTGTTTCAGCCAAATTTCTTATTTTTTTAACTAACCTTTGTTCTGCCCAAGACATTTTTAAATTACAAATCGCATAATATTTTGAGCTTCAATGCTCATTTTTCAGTGGCAGATTGCGCACAAAAAGCAGCAAGGGAAGAAACATTAAACAGAAATAGAACTTGATCTATCTGCTTGAAATGACATGACCAAATTGCATAAAACATCAATTTGTAGCAAACTAGATTATATAGGCTGTATGCAATTTTTTTAATAGAAAATTTACAACATTGCAATTTTTTTATTTGCACAATTCAGTAAATCTTTAAAGACACTATCAGTGATTTCACCCTAAAAATCAAAATATTTGAAATTTTCAGGAATAGCTTCAAAGTGAAGGATAAGTATTTTTTCCAACTGAGAATTTGACAGAAAAGGAAGAAAAGAGCAATGCTCAAAATTATGAATCTCCATTCAATTACGTGTTGCACTAAGTGTCAGTACGGACAGTAATGACCAAAATATCAATTTCCGTCCTTATTAGTCTGCTTTCAGTCTAAGCACTTGCAGGGTATTTTTATTATTTTTTCGATTTTCTGATTTAGCAAATCACTAATAGTGCCTTTAATTTCTTCAAAGAAGGTAAAAATAAGAAAGCATTTCAATAATATAAATCTACAATTTAAAAGGTGATTTAAAATACACGAGGAGGATTTTAAAATCAATCTTTTTGATAGTCCTTAGATAAGTACATGTACCCAAAATAAACCTTTTTTTCTTTTTTGGCTTAAAAGTTATAAGGGGATGATAGTGGTGGTTATTGCCATGTACCAGGAATTCACAATGGCAAAAAATCATTGTCTTATTCTCACCAGGTTGATACCCCAAAATCGGGAACTCAAAACCAAGGATGCCCTGAACCAACAAAGCATCACTTCCTTTAACACGACCAGAGCAAGCAGCTTGGGCCTAAAATTAGCCGATATTGTGAGACTGTCAAAACATACAGGAAATATTGGTATTCTATTGGTGCTACGTGCATCCTCTGTGATGTAACAAAAAGTACACAGGACGTGATGTGGGGGTTCTACCATGTTCACCGCATTACAGTGTTAAACAGATCCACCAACAGGTTCCTGGAAATTTTAAAGGCACTATCACTGATTTGTCAATTTACAAAATTTAAAATCGGATATTTGCATTTTTATAACAAGTACTAACAATCTAACATACCTACAAGTGATAAGACTGAAAGCAACATAATAAAGATAAACTAGTCATTTCGTAATTGTTGGGAGGCTTGGACACAGATTCTTATTACACGCAAATGAATGGAAGATTTTTTGTTTAATTTTCACTTACTCCTGTAAATATCAAATATTTGATGTGTTTGCATGAACCTCTCCTTCAACTCTGACAGATTATATATTGGTGCTCCCAAATGACCAAAGTTATATAATATGATATTGGAAACCATCTCAAAACCACTGCCCCAATAATGGGCTTGTTTCAACTTATTTGAATGCATTTTTCATGCACTTTATTTAATACAGTCCCTGTATATGATGTGGTATGGTGCTCTCTCCTGGGGATCTACTATGCATAGCCTTTCTGCATATATTTTGTGTGTTTTTTGTTCTTTATTTTTTGGGATAAATCCAATCCAAAAAAATCGAAAAAATCAATCCAATGTCAATTTCCCTTGAAAATTATCCAAAAAGACTGCAGGAAATGGGTTGGTGTCCCTCCCAAGAAAACTCTTCTTTTGGTGATTGCAAATGCCAAAATCTACAAAATTACCTTTAGTAGCATTTTGCCTACTCTTTAAAGGAGGTTACTGGTACTTTGATTTTGAAATCACATGCAGCTTTCCACTTTCACTCTCATTGGTTTAGTTTCATTTTGCATTTTCCCTTAAATGATAGGAAAATACAAAAAAAAAACACTTTTACTTTTGATTCTCATCACTTTACTGGCCATAAAAAGAAATGAAAGTGATTTAATTAATATTAGTTATGGTTGACACAAATGTAATCAAGCACACATATTGTTGATTTACATCTCTTGTCAAAAAAGAGATAAGTTTGACAATTTATTATTTACAGCCCAAAACATACACACACTAGATTATGACTTGTATTACAGTTCACAATTATATATTTCATCACTTACTTTAATACATTATTCAATCTTCCTAAAAATTAATATATTTACAACACATGAGGGCAGCATTTAGGAATTCTGAACGATAATGTATCAGTAAAATCACAAAGTGTGGTTTTTGCCATTTCTGCAAATCACTCAGGATTTGAGGTATTTAAATATGACATGACTTACTATTAGAAACTAATTTGAAGGAGACAGTCAAATGTAATTATTTAATGCAAAGTACTTCCATTGTCAAAAGAAATGGGTTGCTAAAGTTACATTTTTGATCATGTACACACGTACCCAATAATATTTTGATTACCTTCCTGTGTTTTCCTATTTCAGTGGCAAAAAGCAGTGGTGTCAATGCATCACCGTGTTCTTTTCTCTTCAAGTCTCCAAGGTGATGAAGATCCCTTCAAGTCAAAATTAACCTCAAGCAAAAGAAGCCGGCATTTCGCACGAAAAGAATCGCAGCTTCTTAAGAGTTCTGGCAAATCAGGAAAGTTAATAGAAAGATCAAATAAGCCCTTCGGTTTTAGAGTTTCAAGAGTCAGGTCAGGTTTCCTTTTGAGGGCCTGCTACTGGTATCCTGGTAACCAGTACTACCTGTCCCAGGGCCGAGTTGTCGGCGGCTAAACCGTCACCCCCATCGGATTTCTGATGTGGAGGGTAGCTGGTTACCCTGGTAGAATGAAAAAGAAGATCTACCTACAAGGGCGTCAGCTCTGGAGAGCTAATGGCGGCCATCCAGCACATGCTGCCTTGCATGGTGGGCGTGGTTGCCCAAAGGCTAGGCCCACCGCCGAAAACTGTGGAATGACGTCAGGAAGGGCATCCGGTCAATTATCTTTTGCTCCAATAAATCCTCACACAGCAGTATTGCTGAGTGTGAGGTGTATCCGGCCACCCTCGTTAACGGGGACAAAACCGGATTTAAAACTTTGGTATAACTAAAAAAGAGGGTGTACACCCAAAACAACCAAAAGCATCTAACCCAAATGGACTCTTCCAAATCTACAATAAACAAAATCTTTGTTGTGCAGCTACAACATCTCCATAGGTTTGAAACCACATTACACCCGAATTATATTCATCTTTCCCTTGAGCTGACCATGTACATGTGTTTAAAAAATGCACACTTGGCCGGACTTCAACCGGGAACCTCCGTACCGCTAGCAGTGTGTTTTAACCAACTGAGCTTATGCAAGTAATAAGCCAGAGTTGGTAGAAAAGAGATAAATCACAACCATAAGTATTAAGTCTGAGTGGTGCGAATCACTTTCCTTGCAGAAAGCATCAGAACAGTATTATACATACACCAGGGCTGGAAAAAATGCAAAAGTTCCAAGATTGCAAAATTTCCCTTCAAGATTTTGAAACTTACCTTCAATACTTATGTATTTCTTTATTTAAAGCACAAAAATGTCCCTCAAAATACAAAATTTCCCAGGAATGGGCTTCCCAATTCCCCTCTTTTTCCAGGCATGTACATACACAATATTCACATTGGTTTGGAATTTAAACTACTTTGTTCTCCAGGTAGACAAGGATGAATTGTATTGATGATCTTTTCCTAGAGCTAGCCAGTGCATACAAGTGTTGCCAGCTACAAGAAAAGATTAATAAAATTCACCCTTGTCAAACTGGAGAAATAAGTAGTTAAATTTTACAATAAACCTTATATCATCTACTACACCCAAGGTCAAGATCACAACTGAGATCAAACAGGAGCAGTAACCTTTGCATTCTTTGCTGGGATTGCAACAAGATCCATGTGGACGAAAGAAAAAGAACTGTAGGAGAGCACATTAAAGAACGCACTGTTAAACAGTTAATAACCACTCTACATAAGCCTAGTACCAAAGAACAGGTTACAAACCAGACTTTCATCTTCAAAACAGGAAGGCAATTTTATTAAGGAGTAGACCAGCCCACCCTAAAAAGGGATGGGGGAATTGTTGAACTCTACACGAATCATTCTCTTCTGAAAATAACAAGATCAACGATGCCACCAGCATCAGGATTCAGGAGGGCATCAGCCATTCAGCATTTCTCTGCAGCTATACTCTGGCTCATAATTTCTTGGACATTTTAGAATGCACGTTCACTTCCCTGCTAAAACGCTGCACCATTGTGTTGCACGCAGACGCTGTGCACGCAACGATCAACATGTGCATCTGTTATGTCCAAGAAATTATGAGCCAGAGAATAAGTACTACACTTACAATCTTCTTGCATTCACTTGATGATGAATTCATTCACTTGTGCATGCACCAACATTTGTGTCCCCCAGGGAATCATTTAAGGTCCACTGATTCATTATAATAGTAATTAGACAACTGTTTTTGTATTCTCATTGAATGTACCTGGTAAATATAACACAAGGCAGCAATTGCACTTATTTACCTGACAATTTAGTTTCCCTCTACTCTGGATCACAACTTGGCGTATCCCAAGGCTGACAATGATCTATCTCTTTCTCACAGTGTTGTCTGTTAAAGCTAATATTTTCAGATTTATCACAGTTTTTGTAAAACAACCAATGTTAAAACTTGTCCTCAGACTTTCAAATTTGCTTAAAAATATTACTCCAACAGAGAAGATACATACTGTATCTAACATAAAATCTTCCAATGCTCAATTTTTTATGTGCAATTGTGCAATTCCTTGGGATGTGAAAAGAGAGTGGACCACAACTTGAAGATATCCAGATATTCAATGGATTCTTACTGAACATTAGATAATTCAGCTAAATAGATTTTTTTAAGTATTCTGCATGATGCAATAGCACTGTGTGACTAGTGTATACTGCCTAACACTGCTCAACATGCAAAAAAATATTGAGCACTTTTGTCATGTAACTTATCCAGCAGATACCACTGTTTGTACAAATTTTAGACATATTTTTTGAGTTGTTTTGTCAAGTAAGACTTTTCATTGCATAATTATCAGATTGATACCATAAAATATCACATTTGCGAGGAAATATATGTCTTGTTGAGCCCATTATTTGATCTATGCTTGGGTGATCTATTTATTATCAATCTCAAACCATGTATCCAATGTTATATAATTATCACTCTCTACTTACTTTTACACATATGTGCAACCATCATGCACATCACATTAAGACTATTTGTCATGGAATCAGAATTTTGACCAAATGGGCAATTTCTTGCATTATTTATACATATCTTAGGCATGACATCATGACAGATAATGACAAAACTAAAAATAGTCCATTTTCAGGTTGACACAAAAAGGTAATTTTGGGCAAACATATCTTATTTTGTTGACCAATATTTTCTTTGCATATTTCAGTGTTGAAAAGGTCCCAATTAAAAAATACCAATATTCTGCTCTCAATGAGCATGTGTGCCACTGTACAAAATCATCATTTGTGTTGCAACCAAATGCAAACTTAGTTCTAATAAACGCTTAGCACAAACAAGTTGTTTCAAATTGCTTCAGACTACCTCTGGCCAATCCACTCTGATAAAAAATAATTTGCATAATTTCCACATGTGAATCCCCCAAATCAGAACAAAACTGTAACATTGTACTAAAAGGGGTATTATCTTGAATAAGATGGTGAATTATCCTTTAACAAGTGGCTTAGCACTAAGTATAAACCATAGCATTATATAAGAAAGCTAACTCTATGGTATGAACACACCCATCATTATTCCAATGGGATGTGTGATACTTCAATTGTATCACTATATCCCAGCGCTAATTCTGGGCTGGAGTTGACATCGTGGGCAAACAGGCATTACATGGTTGTTTAACACTGGTTGCAAAAAGCTTACGTCAAGTTGCTGGATCTAGCGACATCAGGGTCCCAAATGGAAAGTGCTGGATGACAGGGAATTTTGCCAGAACCTGTAAAGATGAAAAGGACAATTGATTTTAGAGTCAGTAGTGGAGTTATAATCATCACTGCAGTCAGTCTACACCTACATATTTATCCCATTGGGCACTACCACCTATGATACAGTCTATCTGAATGGTTCATTACAGAACAAAACATGAGATAGCTCTCTGAGTATCCAATCAAAAGAGTGCTTCTTTGTAAGTCATACCACCATTCTTACAGTATCTCTGATTTGCTCATTACCTTGATATTACCTTTAAACTAACTAATCAAAATAGTGCTTAGATGCCGATAGATAGGTAGGTAGTGCCCAAGGGTTAAAGTTGTCTACACTAAGATCACAATACTCACAGCAACCCATTCTGAAGTATGCTCTCTCCATTGACTGCTGTGTGGCTGGGTACAAATTTGTGGAATAAGGTCTCACAAGGGATTGAGCAAATACCATTTCCAGTTGTATTCTTGAAATCCTATTAACACCACTTATGTAATCCAAACAGAATTCCCTGAAAAGTAGTGGCAGCTTCTTGTCCACCAAGTTAGTATCCCTATGCTAATTAAATCCCCCATCACAAGACATGTACACACAGGATGGCAAGGAATAGAAGGGATAGTGATTGCCACACAAGAGTGTTGGGGATTAAGGCTATCCTCTACAGCTATTTAACTAAATCTTGTTGTTACCAAGTCGACTGGCTTGGACTACCTTATCTTTAAAGAGACACTGGCACATTTGAAAAATAGTGCACCCTCAAGATTTTTCAAAATCGATATTTTTGCATGGTTGTAAGGCTTTTATATACAAAATCCCTCACCCGAAATGATTAAGACCAAATCAGCTTCCTTATGGGTAAACAGAACAATTTTATAATTTAACATCGTTCAGCAGACGACGAAAATGGCATTTAACACAAGAACACGCACGCCGTATGCATGTTTCCCACGCTATGCACACTGTTTGATCGGTCTATAACCTTTGTGGTTTTAATATCAGTGAGTACGAGTCAAAAATATTCATGTAATATACACATTTACTGATTAAAGTTATGAAAAACTTAAAAGTTGGCCTGCAAATTACCTGGATGTCTTATCCTCATATCAATGTCCCTATCTGTTTTGGGGTATGTTATTTTTATGTGTAAAATATATCTCTGTTCTTCCAATGGCCTAGACTATCATTTGGGAGCAAATTGAAGAAACTTCATATTTTGTGAAAATGTGCCAGTGCTGCTTTAAGTTCAAAGTAATTGCATTTCAAAAGGTGTGCATATGAGCCAGTAACTGTGTGTAAGCTTACACATAAACACAAGCTAAACGGAATCACTGTCAAAAGTGGCATATGACTCCATTATTCAGTGCATATTAATCCCAGACAACTCAAATTGACCGTATGCTTACTTTTTAGGTCTACATAGAGGAAGTGAACAAAAAATATGTTTTATTTGTAAAGGGCAGAAACTACTGGTCTCTTAGTTTGGAGAATTGGGCCTAAATAGTCCATTTGCTTTCATCCATTCAGTGGTTTCACACACTGTCCTTGAGCACAAATGAAAATATGCCAGCAGGCTTCAGCATCATATGATAATGCACATGTATTAATGCAGTCACTGGAAGATGCACTGATATCACTACGTGGAGGTAAACAACTGGACTATACCTTCAAACACAAACTTCACAACCCTCCAAACCTACTGGATAAAAAGTATGCACTACTCATCCATTATAATTCCATACATCCAAATTAAATTTTACATGAACATACTAGCTAACCCAGAGGTGTACCGAGAAGTCAATCCAGAGGGGCAAAATTCTAAAGTCATCCCACCAGAAGGAGAAAAAGTTGTTAGTCAACTTGGTGATTTTCCTCCAATTAAAGACACTATCAGTGATTTATCCGAAAGTGTTAAAATATTTGAAACTTGCAGGAATAGCCTAAAAGTAAAGGATAAGACTGAAGAATTATCGTAAGTTACTATTTCCAACCGAAGAATTGACAGAAATGGAAGAAAACGGCAGTGTTCAAAGATACGAATCTCCATTCAATTACGTGTTGTAGTAAGTGTCCGTTCGGACACTAATAACTAAAATATCCGATTTTGTCCTTATTAGGTTGCTTCTGGTCCTATCATTTGCAGGGTATGTTAGTATACTTAAAATTGTTACAGACATGCAAAAATTAGATTTTTGATGATTTTTTTTGATTTTCTGATTTAGCAAATCACTGATAGTGTCTTTAAGTCTGAACTTAACGAAATGCACACGAAATGCACACGTCAGACTTGGAGCAAATCACCCCAAGATGACTAATGAAAATTGCTGGATTTACTTTAATTTTTCCCAAATTCAGACAGAGATTGCTCAGAATTCCCTGAAGAAGAGGGATGAAAATGCCAACTTTGGTCCATATCGTCCCACTTTTTTGAGCCAGAGGGAGCAATTTGAACCCCCGGTTGGTATGCCACTGAGCTAACCATCAACTGTTTGTTGGTTATACTAAGCCCTACCTCTGCTTTATACATCTTGAAAAGACCTGAGTTGACTTTTGCCCAGTGAGGAACTCCACTGATACCCCAGAGTGTGTTGGAGTGCTCTGCAAAAGGACCTGTCTTCATCTGCAATGTCAAATGTACAGCATAAGCGAAATATGATGTGAGCAAATACTTATTTTTAAACAGCTGTGTCCATTGGCTGATGCCTGGGTTCAATTTGATAATTGAACCCAGGTAGTACGCACTACGTATTGATATTATTTGGAGGTTAAGTGCTTGTGTAACACCGCATTTTACTACATTAGCATGTGCCTACCAACATTGCGTCTAGCTGCGTATGTTAGTTGCATTCGATGGGTTGTGGCGGTCATTTCTTATTGTATTTAAGCCATAATGATCCTAAAATCCTTAAATTATAAGCTGCTTGAATGAGATTAAAGGTATGGTTTGGGGAACCGATACTCTCTTTATGACGAATTGAAAACCGGCGACACCATTATTTTTGCGTGGAAGAATGAGGCCTAAATAATGGTATTGCCTTGGTTATATTTTACGATCTCTTGAATGTTTTTCAGTGTACATAAGTGCGTAGCACACACTTGTTTACTTCAGTACGCATGTTGAGTTCAAAACAAAAACAAGTTTACCTGGCATTGCTACAAATATCAAATGCGTGGAGTGTCACCTTTCTAGTGCCTTCAGCGCTAAAGAGAGCGATTTCTGTGCCCAGATAGACCTTTTGTCCTTCATAAGCTACAAAGAGGCTACATGAGGTAGCCCTTTATGAAAAGTACCCAAATACTGAATAGCTTAATACAGATGTAGTGTAATGGGTGCCAAGACTTTTTTTTATGAAGGTTCATATATGGAAATTTCAATTAACCATTGAAGCCTGTATTATAATAAAAGCAATTTTTTGGTAATTTATATATGTAAAGTGGTATTTTTTGAAAACCAGCAAAAGGAAACTTGGAGCATGTAACATTATAATGTGGAACGTTTCAAATTCATCCGTGAACTATAGAGGACACCCTTCTTTCCTTATCCAGTGATGTCCTTTTCTCAATTCATCAATAAAAACTAAATTGAATTGTGTTTAAAATGGCTCAAAATTAAAATGCGCGCGGCCTACTGGAAACCAACTTTTTTTCCCCTTATGTGGTATCTACTTCCAACCTAGATGCAAAAAGAGACACTTGTAGGAATAGCTATATACTCTGGCTGACTGAACCTGTCAGAGGAAATGTTAATTAGAGAATAAAAGATGAGATTTTTGCGCTAGTATCCACCACGATAAAATATTGGATGCCCATCCGTTATGACACCATCTAAGATGGCCAAAACAAAAATTCTCATCTTTTATTCTCATACTTATTCAGAATTGCGTCATTTTTGCTTTTAATCGACATAATGTATTTGTCCAAACTATTGTTACATAATTCTATTTTATTCATTTAAATAATTGCACCTCTCTTGAAAACAAATGTTTCAATCCAAGGAGCCAAAGTTATTGTGTGGTGATCGTCACGCTGCGTAAATTGCATTTGCTTACCAACGCGACATGCACAACGCAGTATAAAGTGGCAGTATTGCGTGTGTCATATATTCGACTACACCGCGTAATTGCTGCACGCATTATCCATCTATTACCCAGTAATGGATGGGCGGAGCTTTTACTTAAACCAATCAAATTTCTTGTTAACATGATAAACAATGCCCACTGAATAAGAATACTTTATGGATAACCTCTTACCAAATTGATAAATCTGATACATCCAAGGAACATGTAGTGTTGGTGGTTCTCTTCTACAATTTTATTGGCTAGGAAATCTTTTGGTTCTATTGATGGATGATCTGAAAACAAAACACAATGGAAAAGTCAAAGAAAAAGTTCCTCATGAATTATGGCTTCTAGTGAAATCACTGCTATACCTTATGAAAACAAGTAGATTAGTCAATTTTGCAATGGGTAATTTATGTCCTCATCAGAATAAAAGTGAGCAAAAACATTTTAAAAAATACAGCGTTCATTGAACGCATGTATCGTCTGCCGTCACGGTTTGTGAATGGGGCCAAAGGTCACCAAGGTCACATGAGGTAATCAACATGTGGGTCACTACCCAAGGTCCATTGTATGCAAGTATCATGGAAAATGTGTGCACATATGTGGAAACAGCGGGCAATTATTTTTAGGGTTAGCATTTTGAGCCAACATTTTTCTGATGTCTCTCCTTAGGATCTAGACTGGCAGTCAATACCACATAATCCAAGGATGTGTGCTGCATAACACTATGGCTGGTATTCTGAAAGGGAGTCTAACTTTAGACCTGGGTTTAAACCAGGGTTAGTCCTACAACAGTGGACCTTTTTCCTTCCAACATACTCTAAAAATGTGCTGTAACAGGTGAGAAAATTCCTTGTGGATGGGCCGAAACGGCCCATCCATGAGGAATTTTCTCACCTGTTACATTCAACTTTCACAGTATTTTGAAAGGAAAATGGTCCACTCGTGTATGATTAACCCTGGTTTAAACCCAGGACTAGAGTTAGACTCCCTTTCAGAATAACAGCCTATACGTATAACGCTTTGAAAAAAGCCACTGGAACTATTATGTCTAGAAACAAATCTGAGGCGCGTTGCCCTGCACCAATCGCAGTGAGTATTTGCGCCGAGCATAGAATGCAACAAAAGTATACAATTTATTTATACTTTGATTACCACCAAATAGGCAGGAATTATTCGGTTGCTATTGTTCCGCGCGTCAAAGGAAACCAAATGTACTCGAGCGTTTGCACAGAATAGCGCGCCACGCATAATATATACGCTGCGCCTCTTGAGTTGTCTTACGCCTACACTTATTCCATATCAGTTCGCACTGTTATGAGGCCCGCCTATTCGGTGGTAATCAAAGTATACCTATGCTGAATTGGTCAATCGCGCTAACATATTTATGTTACTAGGATGCCTTGTTACTAGGTCAAGTGCAGCTGTGCATACACAGTCAATGCACAGTACTTTAGCGACGCATCTCAGATTTGATTCTAGAGAGAATGTTTTACAGATTTAGTTGAACACCCAGGATTTGGCTTGTCTCTGTTCAATCATGTTGTTGTGGCTACAAAGGCATATGTTATGACAACAAACACCTTGGATTAGTATATTTACTACCAAGCAAGCTGCAAAAAAGATACATTTTGTTAGGATAGCTATACATGGCTGCTCACTTAACTTGTGTCAAATGGTGTTTATATTTGTTACTAGTAAATTGTGAGCTGACCCAAATGAAAGAGTAGAAATTGGAAGGTCATCTAAGCCCCACACACCTGGCTGCCGGCGGGTTTCAATACGGTTAGGTTGTCTGCAGATTCCTGGGTAATGTGCTAATATTGATAAAACCATGGGGAAGGAGAACCGTCATTATTGGTTAAAAGGGCTCAACAAGTAAGTAAAACCACACATGTGGATGGATCATGATGCCTGGGCCATTACATGAAGAATGCTTAGGGTTCAATATTTATTAATGTTGAATCAAAATTTTAAAGTCCATGGTCCAATCGCTAATAGCATCATCCAGAACCCCCCATTTACGGAAGTGGTCAAAAATGTGGTATCAGAAGAAAGCTACTAACGTTTCGTATTTACCTGTGAGATCTTGGGCTAAGATGTTTGGTTTGGAAGTTATGAGCGGAAATGTACTCCATTTTGGGTGACTGATATTAATTTTACAAAAGACGCTATGGGGCTTACAAAATCATGTTTAGCTCTTACGTCAATATTGGCTTGAAATCTTGGCACAAAAACTGTTACAGGACAGGTTTTTGAGGTGCAGCCATTCTATGAAGATGAAAACTATATATATTTACTTAAATTGGGACCGTCCCATTTAATTGAGACCAAGGTATAACAGTACCATATGGGAAAGATCTACTATGCCAACGCTTGACAACTTTTCTTTTGGAAGTACCTTTACATACACCAAACAAATACAAATAATTCCAAAGTGAAAGAATTTGCAAAACTCAAAAAATACAATAATTCATGACTTGAGTCCTTAATTATAAAATAAATTTTTAATCCTAGGTATGGTTCTGTTTTTGACTGGCTACACATTCACAATATTACAAGGTGTACGGAATAAAAACATGATGGCATGATTAAAGGACACTTTTACACTGAGTTTCCCCTACCCAGTGGAGGATAGGAGAATTCTAGCCTAATTTAACACACTACGACAGGACACATATCTAAAACAAACCTGGTGAGAACAATTAAATGTTAAAGCAGAGTTCATAGTCCTAATGCAGACTCATACCAACACAAGAAAATATACACTATGTAGGGCAAGGTTTGCAATTTACAAGGTGGATTGTTCCATATTCATCCACAGTGGCATCCACTGTTTCAAATGGGACATATTCTTTTGAGCTCCTAGTGCAGCATCCGAAATGAAAGATGAAAATAAGATTAATTGGTATCCAGCTTAATTTTTCATTCTATTTAAGGCCTGACCTATTGTTACAAAATGAGCAAATTATTGGATAATTAAAGACTAGGCAATTAACTAACCTTACAAATACCCTGGAACTAGTACTACATGGTCAGAGGCCATCAGCACTCTAAGTTTATATAGGAAACCATAAAAAGCAGCATAGCTCATTATTGCCCTGTTCCATAGTCGATGCGCGTGGAATTGCCAAAGCCATCCACCAGGTAGGGTTTCAGTTCTACATGCTGGTTTTCAAGTATTTCTGGAAGAGGTCGCTAGTATGAGTCTGCATTCTGAAAAGGTCAAAATGAGAAATGAGGTTATACACGGAATCCGACGGGGAAGCCTCGAAAGGACACCCTCTAAGTCGCCGCCATTACTGGGGGGCATCCGACCAAACACATGTACACACACGCCGCATATTGTTTAACGAACGAAATAATTAGCCCATAATCATGATAATAAGAATTGACAACCTAACTTTTTTGCAATTGGTAACAAATTTCACCGTTTATTTCAATGGATTATGGAAGGATATGGTCAGGGACTGGCCTAAACTGAATTACCGGAAGTGTCGTACTGTTGTTGTTAAAATTTGAAGTTATCTCGCCCACGTGCATTACTGAGAAAATGACGCTTATGGTTAGGCATATGTGTTAAAAATGGTAATAAACAGCCGCGTGGAGAAAACTAATTTTTCGTAAAATTCAAACATCAGACAAAACATAAAGTAACAATAGAATGTTGATATAGTCGTGTCCGTGAAAACTGAATAGTCAAAGACCGATCGTATTTGCTGAAAGGACATCTTCGTGCGGGTTGTTGGGTTGTAGAACGGCACACCTCAATGCCCATGTGATCGTTTCGGAGATCTGACAAAATTAGTCTGTGGTATGGATTGTGCTACGCCTGGACTAATCAGTACCGTGAAAATGACCGGCGAGGTACAATGTTGGTATTTAGACTGAAATGGATACGATGTTTTCATGTGTGTCATTAGCGAGTGAATTCGCACGCAGTTCGTTGCCATTTTTGTAAACTTTTATCGCTATTTGTGCAGCCAAGAAATTTACATTTTTTTCCTGGAGACGATGATTTGTATATGATGATATACAAAGGTAAACAGTGAAATAGTGTGGGTTTTTGCCGTCAGAACTGATCAAACTTATCGCTTCTTTGTGTAACACGTACAACGTAAATGCGGTGTATAACGAGGAACATGCAAAAGATGCCCCCCAGTCATGGCGGATGGTGGAGTGCGCCGCCCACGGCGTAGGGGCGATAATAGTCGCCGTCGGATTCGGGTATTGTAATGTGTATATGTATGTGAGCAAAACATCCATTACCAAAAATCTCAAAATTGAAGAATAATCTCAGAAGATTTCTTATTATGCTTAAAGTTGTTTTACAGTTGAGGATTAACCAACCCTGGGGAGGGAGGAGGGGAGGGAGCTACTCAAACAAATGATCATGACGGGTGTGCACAAACATGGGTGTCACTTTCAGGCCTTAAGGACCCCTTTTTTCCCATGCCAATTTGGTAATAGTATAGCAATGGGTTGTTTTGTCAAAATTTACTCGATCTGAGTAAAAAGGTAGGCATTTCAATGTGTTTGATGGCAAATTTAAAGTTCTTACGTGTAGAAATAGAACCAAATTGTCCCTGATAATTAAAATAAGCTTTTCCTAATAATCCATTATTTTAGCCAACAATCTTTGACATGCCAAAAGAGACACATATATGCCATTTAAAAAGTACAGTTCAAACTAAAAATAAGGGTCAAAGTAAATCAGAGTGCCAAAGTTGATTGTGACATCATGCAACCGGTTATCAGAATGTTTGTGTTCTTGTCACATGATCTATCAGTTTCCTCTAACGACAAAGGACATGTGAAAAACCCTATGAAAAGTGCTTAAAATGTCCACGTAGAGCAAACTTTACGCACAATTACACAACAGTACACATAAAATTGTTTCTAGGTCTGACATAATTCACATTCACTGACCCAACTCTATTAATACGCCCCACGCTTGGGTATGTCTGTCTATCTGTCTGGCTATCTGTCTGTGTGTCTGGGACCGCGTCTATTTTCTCGGAGGACTGAGGGTCACACGGTCCTGAAAAATGGTGGGGGGGTGCCCCTTGAACCGAACGAAGACCGAGTTTGTATTGGTTAGTGGATCAAAGGTCATCGGGGGTCCTTCCAGGTCAAAGAGGTCAAATGGACCAAGCCTATTTGCTCGGAGGAGGCCGAGGGGGTCGCACGTTCATGAAACGGTGCGTGGGTGCCCCTTGACCCGAAAGAAGACCCCCGAGTTTGTATTGGTTATGGATCAACGATCACGGGGGGTCTTCAAGGTCAAAAAGAGGGGTCAAATGGGGTTAAAGTTGGTTGGCACTGAAAATTGAAAAACTTGCTGGGTAGGGTGCGATCATTGATGCTAAAATTTTAAAGGTCAGGGACCGAAAGGTCATCAAGGTCCTTCAGGTCAAAGGAGGTCAAATGGGGTAAAAACATTTGATATTATCCAAACAAAAACTTGGTGGGGCGGGGTTTGATTATGATGCAGAAAATGTTAAAAGGTCATGACAGGTCATCAGAGTAATTCAAGGTCAAAGGGAGTCAAATGGGGTTAAACGTTGGTGGAGGTACATGACTTGGGAGGGTTGGGTCGATTGTTGATGCGAAAATTTAAAGGTCGCGACAAGGTCATCAGGGTCATGCAGGTCAAAGGAAACCGAGAAACAAAGGGTCATCAAACCAGGGGATTGCCAAAAACCCAGTGATCGCAAAAACCGGGGACCGCCTATTATATACTAATAATATTAATAATAATAATGAGATTATAAAGGCCCTTTACTAAAGTAGGGCCAAGGCGCTTTTTGCTATAGAGAAGGAGGAGGAAGGGGAAACTACCCAGTTTGGGATTATAAGACTTCAAATGAATTTTAAAAGCAGGAATGTGATTCAAAGACCAGGATGGTTGACCAGGCCATTCGTTTCCACAATAATGGACCCGTAAATGGCACAGGGCCCGATCACCATGTTGTTGATTGGAGCGAGCACTTGAAAAATTTGTTGTTGAGCTGGAGCGAAGGCCTTAAAGTGTCTTGTATAACTGAAAATAAGAAGCGAGATACTGAGGGGAATCAGATGAAAAGCTTTAAATGTGATGAGGAGAAGTTTGTATCAATCCTTCTGGGCAATGACAACCAATGAAGGGGAATGGAGTAATGGTGATGCATGAGCGCGCGTTAGGTTGTCTCAAAATCAGACGGAACACCGTTTGCAGGAATGAAGGCGATGAAGCTGTGTCTTATCAAATACAATGCCATGAGCAAGTACATTAATCCAATCAGACCAATATAAGAGTGAGAACAATGTTTTATGACAGGTCTCAGTATCAAGGTGTTTACGAATACGATTGAGATTGTGCAAAACATCCAGTGGATGGAACGTGACAAAGCAGTGAGGTGATGCACCATGGTCATGAAGCTATTCAAAATGTAACACCAAGGGTGACGGATAGCGTAACGTAAGATGAGCTATTTCTTGGTCCCCAGTAAAAGAGTATGATGTTTAAGGGACTCAAAATGATGACTAGAACAAGCAATAAAGAACTCAGTTTTTTGACTGATTCAAGTTTAATTCTATTGTCAACAATCAATGGGACTGAAGGCATCCAGCACCACTTTGCCAATTTTTTCTGTACAATGCACAAAACTGCATTCACCATCAACATTTGGGATCAAATCTTATATTAATCTGGACATCGTCAGATAAACGTGATAATTAAAGATTGTGAGTCACTGATAGAACCAACGATACTAGTATAGTAAGTGAAAGCTTGGGTCCTATTACAGAGCCTGAGGAAAATCATATAGGAGTTGTTTGATGTCGAGAGGCTTCCATTCACATTAACCCTACAAGATCTATTAGAGAGGTAAGATTTGAACCAAGCATTGACATTGCCAATTATTCCAAAGTCTTTAGACAAACGTTCAAGAAGAATACTGTGGTCGATGGTATCGAAGGCCGCCGATAGATCAAGCATCAAAAGAAAAATTGCATGCTGATCATCGATGGCCTTCATGATGTCATTATAAACCGTCAACAGAGCGGTCTCAGTGCTGCGGCCATGTCTATAGGCAGACTGGAAAGGATCAGCAAGCCTGTTTCTCTCAATGTAATCGGAGACCTGAGCCGAAACCACCTTCTCAATAACTTTACCAATAAATGGTAGGTTAGAGACGGGTCTATAATTAGACAGTTGATGTTTGTCAAGAGAGGTCTTTTTCAGAATGGGTGTTATGATGGCTTGACGGAGTCCTGCAGGAAAGAAGCCTGAACTGAGAGAAGTGTTAACAATATTTCTGAGGAGGGGTAACAAAATTTGAACATGTTGTTTGACCAGCCAAGTGGGCATTGGGTCAAGGGAACAACTTTTAGAAGGACATTTCATAATAATGTTATACAAATCTTCATCACTGACAAGCTGGAATTCATCTAAACTACATTGAGGAGCAGGATAATTAAAATCTGCAAGATTAGAAATGTTGGTATTACCAGACACAGTGTTGTCAAGCTCCTGTCTGATCTTGTTCACTTTACCAATAAAGTAAAAAAAAATGTTCTTATTTGGAAGAGTTAGATTCTTAGCTATGCTTACATTGAAAGATGTGTAGTCTCCCTCATAAAATAATGGTACAATTGTCCACTTTTTGATCTGTATTTCAAAATGTGGACTTCACTCACAGTTATTAGTTATATCCTCAGATAGGACTCACTACAGGATTCTCTGGATTAGAGTTCAGTACACCATTTTCAAATTTTCTTCTCTTTTAATGCCAAAAATATTGTGACATATTTTCTAGAATAAGCAACTAGGGTTGAACAAAAGTCTATGACCTACCTCTTGTAGTCTCTTATACCAGTCTCTGAAGGCTTTATTGCCAAACCTCTGTGGCTGCTCTATAGGTGGGATCTCTTCAACCCATTTATCCAGTTTCTCCAGTATTGCGATCAGTTTTTTACATGTCTGTAAGGGCAAAACAGGATTCAGTTAGAAATACATATCCATACTGCCACATCCAGAAAAAAAATACTGCTAGTTAAAACTTGCAAGATCCCCCTGGCAGGGAGCAAGAGAACGGGGTCAAAGGCCATATAGAGGTCATTATGCACACCTTGGGTGCAAGGGTCAAAATGTCAAAGAAGCTTCTTTCATCATGGGATGAGCTGAAATTATGCAATGAGCTATCTGAACAGGTTATCACCATGTCCTCGAAGCAGCTATGACAAGACTTTTAAAAATTACTTGTTTTGTTTTCTTTTCTCTCTTTGCATTTTGGGCTTTTTTTGGTGGCACTATAGGGGTTCTCCTGGACTTCTGATAAATATTAAAAACAAAATATTGAGTGATCACCTGAAATTGACTTTGAGGCCTTCCTCAGGTTTTAATTACAGAATAAAGGTTTTTTTTTGGATTTGTCCATGTATAATGTCCTGATTAGTTCAGAGATAATTGTGGTAAAATTATTCTAAAAATGCAACAACAAGGCTGTAGACTAAGAAACTGTACCTTTATTGTCACTGTTAAAGGGCTACATTATTCCTTGTAATTTTTAACCTGATTGGTTTTAGTATCATTGTGTAACCTAATATGACAAGATGGAACCTAAGGCCAAGAAAAAAAACAAAGTTTGTTTAAAATTGGTCTTTTAGCAAAAATTTGATCACAAAGCAGCAAAAAAAAAAAAGAGAAATGTGGATCAAAAAAAAATCATTTCACATTAGCATTTTTCTAAAAAAAAAAAACAAAAAAAACCCCCCAAAAAAGCATTTTGCATTGCAATTTTTCACATTTCTTCTGAGACAAACTTTTTTTTGCCTAATATGACAAGATGGAGCTGCTGCTGTCCTGTCACCCAGCAAACACATGTGGGTAACCTGAACATGGTTCAATTGTTCATACGATGTTTTCTTTCTCACATTACCAAAAACATCTGATTAAAAAATACGAGTTGAAAATCGGTCCAGCCGTTAGGATATATAGAAGCAAAAATGTGTTCTAAATTGGCCCACAGGACTGTGAGGGTTAGTAAATGTGGTCAACCACATTTGGAGATGTTTTTGTTCATAACATCAAAAGGAAACATTTCCTGGACCTGAAATTCCTCTGGGATAATGATGAGAAAAATATAACTTTCTTCTGATACCAAAATTTCAATTTTGATGGAGTAAAGTGGGGACGAGGTTGTCTATTGGGTCACCCACCTTTAAAATGATGTTAGGTGTCTGGTACGAATTCATTCATTCTTTATCGTTAATCAATGAAATTGTAAACATTTTCAAAGCTTTTTAAGAATTAACAGGGTAATTCCAATTGATTACATTTACCGCTTTACTTCAATTCTTTGGGTTTTCTTGCATTTTACATGAATCATTTAAGTAGTTGGATAAACCACAGATATGTCCGTGTAGGCCGCAAACACAATCAGCGGCAAACTGTGAGCTTGTTAGCAATTAATCATAAAGTGTCATGTACCATACATGTTTACTGGTCCACACTTCCTTGCTTCTTTTGGTGGCATCTAAAGATCACACTTTCAAAATATCTAGAAGAATTTTGTATCTGATAAAAGGCAGTGTCTAGATAAAGGCCCACGTGTAGCTAAAACCTACTTGACATGGCAAACTTGTATTCAGGATTGCGCAAGGTCACCTGTAAATCTTAAAAAATTTAAAACATCCTGGTTTAATGAGGAATTACGAATTAAGGAACCCCAGAGCCACCACTGTCCTGGAAATGCCAAAATATCTGTTATAAAATTGCACCATCTCCCAAAAAATGACCCAAACTTGACATGGCATGTAATGTACAGCAGAAACAGCTAACGGATGAGTGTAGACGTCAATTACTAAAATGGAGGGTATTTACCCCCAAATGTGTCCTTTCCCCCTTTTCCCCCACACGTTATCCACCAAATTGAGCCCAATTGTCTAATCTTTCAAATTACAGGTAATTATTGCATGTTTGCACTCATTTCAGCATATTACCATACAATTGCTTATTTTACAATTAAAATTGCACTTTTTCATGTGCTTCTGTGCATTTACCCATTTTCCTGAAAATTTTCAATTCACACCCCCCTAGCAACACTGTTGATATCCCCCAAATCCCTTCTTGGAATTTTTTAGACCAAAAATAGAAATATTAAGCATTACCATTCACAGGCATAGTTTTTTTATAGACCAATATCAACACAAGTGTGTGAAAATTCAACAAATTTGAAATTGGGAGTAAGAGTACTTCTAAAAAGTGTGCGATAAACACTTTAAATTGACTGTTTGAATTTTGAAAAGCTTAATTAAAAAAATCAAATCCCTCAAAAGTTGGTACTGCTCAAAACAGTAGATTGACCATCCCTATACTGTGCAGTACTGTATGAGAGCATTTCATTTTATACTTAAACCTGAGACTTTTGCCACCTGGCACTATCTATTGGACCCTTAATTTTCTTGACGTCAACACACTGTGATTGTCAAGGTCTTCATTGAAGCCATTCCGTTTAGTCTGCAAGAGGAAAAATTACGTAGGAAAGAAGTATGCTGCAATTGTGCCACAGCAAGGGCCCAAAATTATGTTGCCACATATATTTTTGGTTTGGGTTACCTAGATTTACTGCAACTGGTAAGAAATAGTTGTTTCTTAGAGGCATCCAAACGGGGCTGGAAAAAAAAATGCCAGTATCCTGAAAACAATCAAAAATTTCTTCCAAGATTGCAAAAATTTCCCTTCAATTACTATGTATTTCTTTAAAGGACAAAAATTTCCCACCAAAGAGAGCAAAAATATCCTGGGAACAGGGTTCACTATTTCCAGGCATGCAACCCAAATTTGAATTTAAAATGCATTACATGCCAAAAATTGGTTATTGTAACAACCAGTTTTCCATCTTGATAGAATGGCCTTCACCCCAAACCCCATTGTAAAGTTTTGCACCGATATAGTCAAAAACCGTTTTGATGGGAGAGCTAGAAAAATGTCCATTTTGTAAGGGCCCCATGAGAGTTAGATAGTTACTGTGTACAATTACATTTGCAATCATAATGTTCAAACCAACATTGCTTAGGCCATAATTAGCTTAAACAGATCGTATCTGTGTCAGTGGGATATTAACCCTCTGACACAGACGAAGGTAATTGCATTGCTGTTTTATTTAAAGCATTTCTGTTACATACAAATTACATACTGATTTTATCTGGTGATGGACTTATTTCCCTTTTTCAAAGTAGTGTCATTATTACCAAATCAAGTAGACAACATTGCTAACTTCCAAAACATCACGAAGATTTCAAAAATTTCAGACTGAAAGCCATAATTGAAAAAAAAAGAAAGGAAAACTGGTTCGTTTCACTACACAGAGGCTGAATGTTGTTGAAAAACACGCTTTCACACAAATGACCCGAGGAGGTCATTTTAACATTCTATGCTATTGGGAAATCATTGCGCCACTTTCACCTCTTACATCAAAATTGGTTGAAATATAGAAGTGTTACCATCAGAAACAGGCTCCGTGAAATTTGCAAATGGTTTTAATACGCCATTCAATTTTATTATTTTTCAATTTTTTTATTTAAAAATGGATGTTAATATAGATAAGTAAGATTATTTTTTATTCTGCGTTTTATTAGAGTTTGATGAAGCAGCCACTTTCGTATAGAGCCATTGATTTACACGATGTTCACTGGTGCGGGAGTAAGTTATCCCGATATGCCTTGGTGGAAATACCTCGTCCGAAACTTGTAATGTGCGAAGTGCTATCGTATGTTGGTTGGTAACGGAAACATGGAGAATCGGGGGGAATGTGAATCATGGAAAATAGGGCATTAGTCTCCCTTGTTGTTAAAAATGAGTTTGATGCATGACCTATACGTCACTGATATTATTTATACACGTGGGAAGTTGATCAACACATCGCGGAGTGGACGAAAGATGTTTGAAAAATCATCGAAAATTATGCCGTTTATGGAGATTTACAATCAAAACATTGTATGTTGTAATATTAGGTTCCATGCAACATGTTAACATGCATTTGGGCATTTAAAAAAAAATGAATAAAATGATTTGAAATGGGTGTTTGTAGAGCCACGATAAAATTGTTGTAATAAGGCAAAAGTAAACACGCTTTAAACGCAATGCAACTGAACCTGTCGTTCTGTGGTAGAGGAAAGTAAACACTTACCAAAGAGGTTGATCTGTGTACCATAAAGATTTCACAGGGGGTAATGAAAAAAAAATAGCAGTTTTGCTCCTGATACCAAAATTTTGAGCGCTTGGGTAATGTCAAAAATCTTTGTGGCCGTGGCTATTTAAGATCCAAGGAAAGTAAAAGTGCTTCATTCAGACACAAAATTTGCAAGTTTGTCAGTTCTTCTTGTTGGACACATTTGATGCTTTTGTCTGGCTACCCCTCAGGGGTCGGGAATTGGCCGGGGTCTGACCAGAAAATGTTGCCCTGCAGGGCTGGAATTGGCCGGGGACATGGCTGTGGAGTTTAACATTTCAAAAACACACCTTGTGTGCAAGTCCCGGCCTCCCAGGTACCAGGGGCCGGGGCAATTTTGATAGGTGCATTACCTCA
>JAMKCH010013949.1:0-48259 GCA_023653785.1 Ophioderma brevispina | reverse complement strand
TAGTTTTTGAAGAAATAGCGATTATGTAACCCAGGTCAATGGATACTCCTTCCTTCCAAGTTTTGTAAAAACGTGGTTCAGACAGAACAGCGAGAATAATCAATACTTCTTTCATGTTTGTTTCATTGTATTTCGTTTCAAACAAAAGAAATATAAGTGATATTATTGCCCAGGTTCAAATAATATTACCATATTAAATTTACATCTTTCCTTTTCACTTAAAAATCAATTGAATACAAATGCAGAAAATGCCTCGCCATATTTAGTCTTTTTGACATATTAATGTTAAGCGGGTAATCCTGTTTAAGCTTGATCTGTGGATGTGTGGCACATTGTCACGTCTGCAACTTTGTCTGGATTTAGACGAAGAAAACTCTGTCTGATGGCTGCCATGTTCTGTAAAGTTCGAGCGGTTCTCAGCCTTCCACAGCGACTCTTGTTCAATTTTGACTGTAACCGTTTCAAGATAACTTTAACAATTGTTCCAGTTGTCTTCTTGCACGGGGGAAGGAAAGGATTTCTGTACTCTAATCTGAATTCCTGCCTGACAAGAGTAATTTTGACCAGTTCGAGCATATCTGAAAACCACAAACCCTTTGTATGGGCGACAATTGTTGACCAACCATCTTGTCTCGTACCAGTACTTCATATAACTGAGTATAGATTCAAACGCTTGAATTTTGAATTTGCAACTCAAACATGCCCTTATTATTTCAATGTAGAATCCACCCATGTTTATTGGAATAAGATGTCTAATTTTAATCAAAAATATTGCGAATAATCTTTCATGTTTTAACCCCCTGTTAAAGTTTGATTTAAACTCTCAATTCATTCTATGCAGTTCCACCCCTAGTTCAACTAACATTTTCACATTTTCTATAGATTTTATTGTGTTGTTTCTAATAAAGATGATCATTCTTGTTATTTACCATGTTTTGTTTTTTTCTTGTTGGATTTTGTTAGATTGTCACGGTAATTGGTTTATTACTATAATAAAACGAACAAAATGGCATTGACCTCCAAATATTAAACAGGCCGGTTCTTTGGGAATGAAAAAAAGATAGCTTAAACATAACACGAGTAATCAGCGGTAGTTAACATCAATCTGCATTATTGTGGAGCCACACTTGGAAGGAAGGGGTGTCCATTGACATGTTGTTTTTGCCTATCGCTATATTTCTTCAAAACCTACTGAACCGATCGAGTGATGTTGTTACATTACATGTGAAAAAGTAATGTGGTTTAAAATCTTTTTAAATTTCTCAACTGTGATACTTATTTTGACAGTTATGGTCGCCTATATTTAGGGTTGGTAATTCTTTTCTGAGACACCCTGTATTTAAGTCATTTTCATCTTCTTATGACTGTATTTGTGGGAGTTATTTTAGCTGAACAATACTTTAGTCAGAAAAAGTATGTTATGGCCTACCTTTCCTCAACAAACATTTGTTATACAGGTAGAAACATGAAGTCGTTTTTAAAACATATAATTAAAAAAATAGTGCCATACTCTTATATATATATCAAAAAAACTATGATCCGGCCCTTAGAATATTAATTAGTCGTATCTGAATTTAAGTGCATAAAATTGTAAAAAATAGACAATTGACTATATAGCCTATTATAGAGATTCAATTGTCTTTCACACTATATTTTATGTCAATAAATAAAGAACATTAATGTCTATTACTATTGAGTTTTCACTTGGATATGGGAGAGAAGTTGAATTGCACTTGTGTGAATGTTTTTTTGTACCCAACTTGGTATGTCCTGGCCCATAAGAGTAGAGACCCCAGTGTGTGTCATCATTTCTATGACCAGGTGTACGCATGCTCTTCCTTTTTCGCGTTAAAAAAAGGGGTGTATTTTGAAAGTATGTTCGAGTACATTTTTGTTTAAAAAAAGGGGTCCTTTTTGCGACGAGTTGTGTACTCAATATTTTTGAAAAAGGGTATATTTTTTGTGATTGGAAAATGTGAAATCCTAGAAATCTTACCAATTTCTCGCTTAATTTAATCCAGTATTACATTTTTGTTAGGTTTTTGCCCAAAAATATTCGACAAACGCAGTCCCTGGGACAAGTCCGCTGAAAGTTCAAGTCAAATCCCCGTTTGTTTACATTTCATGTCATGTGTAGAAGCAAGGGCTTCCCAAGGTCTTTTGGTACTCCAACTCTGTGCCCCATGTAGAGGACCGCTGATTCCATGGGTTTTTATATCAGCGAATCATAATGCAGCCGGTTGTGGAACCATGACAAGCAGGGGTACTCTTGAATTCCTCATGGTGCTGACCATAAAGACACTATCAGTGATGTGCTAAATCAGCCAAAATCGAAAAAAATCATCAAAAATCAGATTTTTGCATGTATGTAACAAGTACCGGTATCCTAACCTGCCCTGCCAAAGATAAGACCAGAAGCAACCTAATAAGGACACCATCGGATATTTTAGTCATGAGGGGTCCACCTAATGTCATTCTCGTTCGTCTTCGTCCTCAATATCCCCCGTCCTTTTTTCCGAACGGCCGACACTTCTACAACACGTAATTGAATGGAGAATAGTATATTGGAAAAACACTGCAGTTTTTTCCTTTTTCGTCAATTCTACAGCTGGAAAGGTTAACTTATGAGAATTCTACAGGACTTATCCTTCACGTTGAAGCTATTGCCTGCAAATTTCAAATATTTTTCAAATCATGATAGTGTCTTAAAGTCAAGGGCCACACCTTTGTTCGAAAGCCGCGACCCTGCGATGAATGTTTTGTGCTGAAATGCAGGGTCAATTGAGTGTGCGTTATTGCGACTGTCCTCCAGGGAGTATAAATGTTTTATATTGAACGTGCCTTGACTTTTCTTCTGATGTAATTTGCTGTATTATCAGAAACGTCATATAATAAGGAGCTACTGTTGTAGCTTGTTGCATGGGTGTGCACATTGCAAGCAAAGCATTTAGTAACTTAACTCCTGAATTGTTCACAACAGGCTATTTTTTATGGAATGATATTTTGAAATTGGACAATTCAATGTACTTTTCGGTTAATTGAAGTCAGGGGGCTTTCTGTTTGTTATTTGTTTTCCTTATATATTAGCTTAAAGATGTATTTAAAAAACAGGGTTAAAAAGGATAACAGGTCATCTTTGAAAAGGAAAATATGTTTTTGTGTGTGTTCTTGATAATGTCAAAAAAGGGGTGATTTGGAAAAGTGTCTTGTAAAATGCAAAAAAAAGTTGTTTTAAGGTTAATTGTACCCGTTTTTCAGGTTAAAAAGGGGTCAAAATTACTGAGAATGTATTGATAAAACGACGGCGAAAAGGGACCCGATTTTTGATCTTGGGGAACGATCATGCGTTAAGCCTTTGAATAGGAAGTGGACACACCGGTGGGTAGAGCCATGTTTTACATTTGACAAAAGTAAATTCTGTTTTGTGGTTCCATTTTACAAAAAACCGATTTTCACCTGCTTTTCTGTTAATATGAAAATGCAATGAAAATGACCACATCACAGTCTAACGTACCTGGGGAGAGATTAATCAGTCAATGAGTCATGGAGTTTCACAAAAAGTGGCCTTCCAAGCACTGGATCGTTCCGGTGTTTACTAAACATATCGAGATTACAACAGACCACTTTGAAACAGAACAAACGGCATTTGAAAGCTAATAAGACTGAGCCTTTAAGGTGATAGATATGTCACAATATATTTGTAATGCCAAAGAGGGCCAACTTTTTTCATTATACAAGTTTTTTGAGACAGGCTGTGGATACCTGCTGTATCAGAAGCAAGGGTTTAAGCATCGTTGATGCTCTCGTTTTATGAGATGTGTCATGGTGGTGGTGGTAGTGGTGGTGAATGGTAGTGGCATGCTGGTCATGGTGAATACTGGTGGCGCTGTGGTCGTGGTGAACGGTGGTGGTTATGATACCGATTGTTGGGGAAATGATTTGACATTAGTGATAGTTTGGCAGCATTAGTCATTTATGGATTTTGATCATTTTTAAAAATAAATTTAGCAAGTTAGTGATTAAATCATTTAGGAAATTCTTAAGGAAACAAATATATTAGTATTTTTCTCAATTAGTGGTATGGTGATGGGAAAAAGAGAAAACCCTGTTCTACAGGCAGGCTCCTTTCAAATAGGGTCACTGAATCATTTCATTTCTTTCTTTTTTTTGGCAAACACTTAAAAAGGTGAAAAAAACACTAAATTCTGTAAAGTGTTTGTATTTTTTTTTACTCAGTTAAATTCTTTTTTAATTCAAAATTATTATATTATTTTACATTTCCACATCAAATTTTAAAAAAAATCCCCAAATGCTAAATCTTAGTCAGGTCTTCAGAAAATTTTTTTCTAGGCAAAATTATTTTAAAAATGTCAGTAGCTTTTGAATCTCATAAGCTTTGCACAATTTAATTGCAGCTATTCAAGATGCATGAAATTAACTTAAAGTGTTGCATGAGTCAACTTCATCAGTACAAAGTTCCATCAATTTTGGGCAATGCCCATTTTTGGTTATTTAATCAGTACCCACTCTAAACACAGCAGGATGACGCACATTTCCTGAAATAGCCCACCTAGAACTTGTTGACTTTTGTACTCTCCACGCTCAACTGAGTATAGCATGTAGCTGCCAGAACTACTTTTTAGTCCAATTGTCACAAGCCATTAACCTTGACCAAACATTTGTATACAAGACTACGGTTCACTACAGGTAGAAGCAGGGAAGTGCTGCTGGTGTCAAACCTGTGTTTGTACATGTAAGCTAGAGTTCTGCAGTTGTGGAGTGTAGCTCTAGTCACCAGACAAGAAATAGTTTGGTGGTATTTGGTATCAAAAATGTAAGTATTTGATTGGTATCTTAAAGGTGCTTGTTCTGATTTTTGTCTATCGTGTTCTCTTACTTGATATGTGAGCCTGACACTTTTATATGCTGCCCAACAATTGCCGTGGGAAACAAACTTGCAGTTTTGATGCTAGACGCGATAATGCATAGTGCAATGCCTTATTCACTACTGTGCTAATGATGGTTAACCATTAAAACGACAGTTTTTTATCAGTATCGAACAAGCACCTTTAAGGAAATCATTTATTAAGTTGTTTTAAGAAAGTAACTAGTAGCAATTAAAGAGCTAGTGTAAGTGTTTACCATTACCAAATATGTTGGCAATGTATAGCATTTCTATGTGCTCAGTAGGGCCTATAGGTGAGCGAGTATAGCAGCTAATAAGCATTACACTGGCTCCTATGCTATACCATTATGCTCGACCATCTGTACTCGGGGGGGGGGGGGATCACCTATGAAATGGATATGGGTGTAAGGCTGGCGCTTCGAAACCCAGGGGCCGGCGGTTACAGAGGACTATAAAAAATAGGGGTCTTTGGGTGAGAGACAGCCAAAATGCCCCAAATTAAGGGATTTTCAAGTGACATTTGCAAAATTGTCCTTTTAGAAAATTTTGCAAAAATTTCACCAAAAATAGGGGTCTTTGAGTGACAATTTTCAAAATTTTCTCCAAAATAGGGGTCTTTGGGTGACAGTTTGGAAACTTGTAAAAAATATGGGGTCTTTGAGTGGCAGTGATGCTAAAAACGTGGTCTTAACAGCCTTACATATGCGTCACTTCCAAGATGGGAGTCCCCCCCCCCTCCCCCCGGTTGTACTGCAAAAAAGGTAAACAAGAATTCCCTGAAAATGCATATTGCCTGAAAATACACACCGGGGGTGCGAGATCCTGTATACACCCATGTTGTACTCCTGTGTCCCTGTTAGCCATGATGGCAGACAACACATGTATTCTGGAAATGCTGTATTACAATATTATTATTTTATTAAACTTTTTTTTTCTGATGACTAAAAAAATGACAAATACAAAAATGTGCTAAAATGCATCTTTGAAAGTTATGCACATAAAAACTTTCTTTTGGCAACTGAATGTCATGCATGTGTCACTGTTTCTAAATAATACTATAGACTACTTGTGCAGTGCAGTAAATTGAGCTTGCACAATGGTTAAAACTGCAATATAAAGCATATCAACAGCTGGTGCAGTTGTCATGGCAACCATTGTAGTCACGGTAACACCACCTTCAATGCATTGTAAGAAATATATTATTGTAGAGGTTTAATTAGAACAATATTGAGAAGGGGAAACTATTCTATTGGTAGAGATCAGGCCATGGCTATTATCATACAAAATTTCATTTGTCTCATTTTTTTGGAAGCAATGGTATGCGATTTGTGAAAAAATAATTATAAAACCAACCTATTTCATTTTAAAGGAACATTTCCTGATCTTAGCAGCTTCATATTTGTTTGTTTCACTAGGTGTGTCCTTGTGAAAAGGCCCGGGGGGATCAGTCTTCATAGACAAGGGGGTATCATCCGTGTCCAAGAATTCACGTAAAAAGGGGAGTTTTTTCAGGATCAGGCACGTTACGTACGTAACGTGAAAAGGGTCTAAAAATCGCCAAAAATCAAGAAAAAGGGTTATATTTTCTAAATGAGGACTTACGCATTTAGGGTCCATATTCATTTCAGCATAAAAAAAAATTTAAAAAAAAGTGTTCCGGAAGTCTGTGCTTGCCTTCAAATTTTTTTTTTTTTTTTTTTTAGGGGTTTACACCCTACTCTTATTCGACACTGACTGCGATGTACATGTACAGTTGTGACTCTCTGTACACGGGACCGACGGCTTAACGTCCCCTCCGAAGGACGGGATGCTTTCATGATCCATTTGCCCAATTCCAAGTGGACCATGGAGGAGAGCGGTAATTCTGTATTTAATCAATAGCTGGTATACAGATCAAATCCAGAATTGGTAGTACCCGAATAAATCCCAGCAAGTGCCACGACCCCACCGGGATTCGAACCCGGGAATTTTGATGGTAAATTTGCGCCAGAGGCAAGCACCTTAACCGCTAGGCCACGCTCTCCCACAATAGTGAATCACTTACAACTTTCAAATTATTTCTATCAAATTCGCATGAAAATGTGCGTTTGGAAAGTGAAGATTGCAAGGGACACCCCTCCCCACCGCCGCTTTGCATGTAGCGCATCAATGGCCGCTCAGCAGCCATTTATCGACTAGTCGTGCCGCCGTCCTGAGAATTGTTGTATACGCCCCGGCTCAAAACGCATTTCCCTTTTTACTTAGCTCTCCTCGGATATATCCTGGCAGAAAAAATAACTTTCCCCAGATATTTTCTGAATTACACCAAGCTCAGACAAACCTCGCTGGTGTGCAAAAAATACACTGAAAGAACATGTATTGGGTTTTTACGTATAAAGGGGTAATAATTGCATCAATTACTTGCTTAGGGTAGGGAGAAAGACAAATACTTGTTTAGGGTATGCAAAATTGCGCTACTGATACTTGTTTAGGGGCGCAAATTCCATCAAGTATTTGTTTAGGGTAGCTAATTGCGCTGTTGATACGTGTTTAGGGGTGAAAATTCAAGCTTCGAAAATACGTATTTAGGGTGCTTTTTGTGATTGCTTGGACACGGATGATACCCCCCTCGCCATTGAGAAGTGGCCCCCCCCGGGTGAAAAGGTTATTTCCATGTATCATAATCATTGACATCCTGAAAATTCTGCATAGTAGTAGCCAGGGCCGTATGCAGACTTTAATGGGGGGGGGTGTGGGGGCTTTGAAATTTTTTTTTTTTTTTTTTTTGTAAATTGAGCTTGCACAATGGTTAAAACTGCAATATAAAGCATATCAACAGCTGGTGCAGTTGTCATGGCAACCATTGTAGTCACGGTAACACCACCTTCAATGCATTGTAAGAAATATATTATTATAGAGGTTTAATTAGAACAATATTGAGAAGGGGAAACTATTCTATTGGTAGAGATCAGGCCATGGCTATTATCATACAAAATTTCATTTGTCTCATTTTTTTGGAAGCAATGGTATGCGATTTGTGAAAAAATAATTATAAAACCAACCTATTTCATTTTAAAGGAACATTTCCTGATCTTAGCAGCTTCATATTTGTTTGTTTCACTAGGTGTCCTTGTGAAAAGGTTATTTCCATGTATCATAATCATTGACATCCTGAAAATTCTGCATAGTAGTAGCCAGGGCCGTATGCAGACTTTAATGGGGGGGGGGTTTGGGGGCTTTGAAAAAGTGGACTTTTTTTGGTAAAAGTGGACCTAACCTCCTTAAAAGGGGCTTTATTGGACTTTTTGAACATCTCATCACCAAAAGGTGGACTGACTTGTCCAGATTTCTCTAAATTTTGTACCTTTTAATCAAAATATTCAGCAAAAAGTGGACCTTTTGCCATTTTTGTTGCTCATAGTTTTCATGCATAGGGTGGATCCATGATTTTTTTAAGAAGCCGGGTACAAAATGGCATGGATCTAGAAGCTGGGCCTAGTGCAAAATTCACCTTAATTAATGGTGGTTTAAGGGCAAAGCCCCAGAAGCTATGAGAAAACTGATTGAATGTATGTTGAGGCATTATGGTAGCACTATTTTTTTTTCACTTGTGGTCATCTCATGTTCTTAGCTATATTGAGCACTGGAAAATTGGGGGTGCTCTTCAAAAAGTGTGCTGTCACGTAAATGCTTTATTTCTTGAGCCAAATAGCAAGTAAGAGATCTATGAACTCACTGTTTGTGATCCATTTCTGTTAAAGCGGCACTAGCACATTTTCACAAAATATGAAATTTCTTCAATTTGCTCTCAAATAATAGTCTAGGCCATTGGAAGAACTGAGATATATTTTACACATGAAAATAACATTCCCCAAAACAGATAGGGACATTGATATGAGGATAAAGATATCCAGGTAATTTGTAGGCCAACTTTTAAGTTTTCCATAACTTTAATCAACAAATGTGTATATTACATGAATATTTTTGACTCGTACTCACTGATATTAAAACCACAAAGCTTATAGACTGGTCAAACAGTGTGCATGGCGTGGGAAACATGCATACGGCGTGCCTGTTCTTGTGTTAAACGCCATATTTGTCGTCTGCTGAATTAGGGGGCGCCGGCGACGCTAAATTACAAAATCGTTCTGTTTACCCATAAGGAAGCTGATTTGGTCTTAATCATTTTGGGTGAGGGCTTTTGTTTATAAAAGCTTTACAACCATGCAAAAATATCGATTTTGAAAAATCTTGAGGGCGCACTATTTTTCAAATGTGCCAGTGTCTCTTTAATTGTAGGTGGGATTTCAAGGAAGGAGATGCCAGAAACACTCCAACTCGGGATGAGTGGGTAACATATGTCAGAAGGTTGATTTTACATCTTTTTAGCTAGACCTGCATGGGATACTCCTCCCCCCCCCCCAGCAATACCAATGCATTTGGTTCACAAGTTTTCATTTTATCAATGTATGATCTTGCTCTTGCAATTTAATTTTTTATTCCTTTTTTCCTTCACCATTCTTCTTTTCTTTAATGTTTTCCATCATTCTAACTGAAAATATGTGCTTTTGATTATAGGTGCAATATGAAGTGTGTGTTCCTAGTGTTATCTGCACTGATTGCAGTCCAGGGAGATGTCTACATGCATAATCCAAGAGGCTCAAATAACAGACTAAATGAGAAGTCAGCAAATAGGAACAATGCTAACAGAGTGTTTGATTCACAGGTAAGTTTAGAATAAAATTTTTAGTAATAAGTTTTAGTTATTACTTATTAATAATAAGTTTTAGAATTTAGAATAAAAACTTTATGGACATGGTTTCAGGGTGAAGACTATTCTATGAAGATGAAAATTTTATTTGCTTACATCAGGTCATCGCCTTTAATTGACCTGTTTCTGTCATTTATATCTTGTGTTTTACAGAACAACAACAGAGGTGGCTATAATGTAGGAGATAGAACAGATCAGGCTGCCAGTACTGAGGCTCAGCAATACCAGATGGTAAGCAGTATGCCATCTATTACATCTAAGCATTTCTTGTAAGATCACTGTATACATTGTACAAAAATTCTCTACAATATGTAACAAAACAATGATATGAAACTACTTGGTACTCAAGGTTGGTACACATGAGTAGAAAATAATCTTTCCCAAGAGCCATCCAAATTGGAATGCCTCTGGGGAAAGATTATATTCTACAGTTTAATATGTTCAGAAATTCTGGACAAATTAGTGTTTAGATGGATTTAAACATGTTTAGATTGTATTTAAACACTTAAGATGTTCATATTCTAAACATTAACCCTATCGACACGAGCCAATTCTGTATACATTATAGCACATAAGTCAGTGGCTTTAGAGATGGCGTCACAAATACTTGCAGGTCATTTGGAAAGCCATCTGAAAAGTTTAATCAGAAAGGGCTTAACGTTTCAATTTAAGTGGTATATACTTAAAGGGACACAAATTTTGCTGGCCAGCACGGAACCTTTTTTTTGCCAGAACCCACACTTTCCAATAACCAATGAAAAACATGGTATGCATATTCAAAGGTCTGCACTTTCTATTCTTTGTCCACATTTAAGCACATACATCCTAGGTTTATCAAGTAGCAATGGAATTCTCCTACAGATTCCAAGTTTGTTTGGGTGGCATGCGTCCATAGTATTTCTCATGATACTCCTGTCAAGAAAAGGAAGATTCTTTTATATTTTGCTGGTAATTTATCTTTTGCAACAACAATTACATTCAGAAGTGCTGAAAGGGGTGTAAGTGATGACCCATACATGGCCAGGTTCTCAAATGGTGGCCTGCAGCCAAATTTAGAAAACACAAATGATGCATTTTGGTTCACTAACCAGCCTAAAACAGATAAGAAAATAAAGTGTACTTTGTCCTATAACATTCATCTTGTGTTGGGCCCTATTTGCCCCTATGCAATACGGTTTTAAAATCCCCCTCCTCACTTGAAACCTGGGGAGTTTCCGTACCTGAAACCAACTGATACACTTTTTTTCTGACACACTTATGAATTTCAGAAACTTAACGGAATAAAACTGCTTTATCCGTGAAGGGTTCCGATTCATAAGGTGTCAGACAAAAGTTTGTCAATGGGTCAGGTTACGGAATCCCGAACTGTTGTTTGTGCATATGAAACAGATCATAATATTTTTTGTTGTGAACTATGAATGAACATTCTATATTCCCAGAATTACATAATACTAGCATATACCTCTCTAACTTGTTTTCATAAATTTTATATGTTTTCAGCATCTTACTTTCTTAGCAATATTTTATGAGTGTTAGTGAAGGATGTCCCTCAGCTGGATGGTTAATGGACCAATCATCATGGATGTGGTGGAAATGAAGACTCAGATCCTCATAAAACCAACTGTAATTAGTCCTCCAATATATGTGTTCAGAATATAACAGGGGGCAATATGTGAGTAGGAAAACCATGAACAGCTTCATCCACAGGTTTCATGTACATAGACGGCTCGCTCATTTTTCAGAAAATGAATAACAAGTCCAAGCCAGCTTTAATAATACTAATCGTAATATATGAAAGATAATTTTCAGAGAATGACTTGGGGGCTGAAAAATTTGAAGAAAAAATTAGTTCATGTTTTCAACATGCACACACTTGCATTAATGACAATTTTTGCTGAAATCAAAGATGGCGGCCGTGGACCGTTATTTTTTTTTCAGATGTTCCCAAAAATAGTCATAAGAAATGTAATTCTTCTGTGAAGACAAGCCATTGACATGTTTTAGTATAACTAAAATTGGATGATGGATTAATTTAAGACTCCAAAATTGAGAAAAAATTGTCGTTTTGTTTTTTAAATTTTGAAAGCTTAAATTTCTGCAGTGAAATAATATAGGAAAATTGGCGGATATGCAATAATTGATCAGGGCCGAACCCTATGCTCTCAAATTGAAAATTCAACACGTGTTGTGTGGGAACCGGGAATAAACATTTGCTCATAACATTAAAATGCAATGCACCCTAGAATTCGACTGAAATTTTGGAAATAGCCCTTTTCTCAGTATATATGGGAGTTATCCGTAACCTGACCCATCTGAAACACTTTTTTATGACACACTTCTGAATTCAGAAACCTTACGGAATAACTGTGCTTATCTGTACAGTTTCTGAATTCATTAGTTGTATCAGATGGGTCAAGTTACGGAAATTCCCAGGATATATCGCGAATCATAAACTGAAGCTGCTAGGATCACAAAATGGCAACCTTTAAGAATGAGCAGCAAATGGGGTCTCATTGATTGCAGAAGAGTACACTTACTGGGGGTCTTACCCCCGGCTTACCACCACACATTACCTGTACCAGTGATTTAGACCGGTGCCCGCCGGCCATTATTTAGATCAAATTGTTTTTAAAATATCACCAGATTTAATCTACTTTTCCTATGTTTTTTTTCTTACTAAATTTCTCTCAATTTTGTACAAATTACAAATTTATCGTAATTTGTAACATAACTGGGATAGATTAAAGGTGCAATTTCGTGATTCCAGCACCTTCTGTTTTTATTCATTGTTCTCTATATATCCTTGAGAAAAGCTTTCACACTTTTTAAGCTGATCCCCCCGACTTTTGCGGTTTTATGTATTACAAATGCTAGTTTCCCACGTCCCATAGACCACTGTGCATAATTTCTGTCCGTTTACGGACAGAAATTACAAATTGCGAATTTCTTACAGACACAAGAAAACGACCGAATTTTGCCGTGAATATTTGGCACCCATGGATTACTAATGTTACGGTTCAGCTGATATGAACATCTAAACTTTTTTAGGTAAGAGTGTCGGAGGAACTAGGCTGTGGATCACGAAATGCCCCTTTAGATCACAGTGATAAAATGATACTTGAGATTTTTGTTATCCATTCATTCATACAAGTAATGTGTAATTATTGATTTTTTTTTATTGCATTCCAGAGCGGAGATAGAATCAGAGATGGTTAAATCCAAACACATAAGACCACAACGCATCAAAATCTAATGAGAACAATCAAAGCTAATACTCTAAGAATAACCAGTTGAAGACAGACAGAGTTTCTAACAAGAGACCTGGGGATTGGTATTACACCGTTGTGACAAAAACAACCGGGAGAGAAATTATGGTAGGTACATGCAGTTTCAATTTTGGGAAATTCATAAGACCTTTTTTTTTTGGGCCGCCAGCGGGATGCACACTTATCAACGCTTCCAAACCCAGGGACAGTCATACAGAGACTGAAAAAAGGTCTTTGGGGGAGAAGACAGCAAATTCTTCCAAAATGGGTGTTTCAGATGACAAATTTGCAATATTCCAAAATATGGGGTCTTTCAGTAGATTTTTGCAAAATTTTTCTACAAATAGAGTCTTTTGGGTGAAAAATTTTTCAAAATTTTACACCCAAATAGTGGCCTTTGGTGACAGTGGTAAAATGTTACAAAATATGGGGTCATTAATTGGGTGAAATTTAAAAAAATGGTCTTGGGTGACGACGATGCTGAAAAAAGGGGTTTTAAAACCAGCCTTACGTACGCATCACTTCCAAGATGTGGAGTGCGCTTCTTATGTGGCTCTTTAAAAAGTTTTGGCATCTTAATGGGAAAAACAGATTGTATGGCCCGCCAGATCAGGGGACCTGGTAGAGAACTGCTTACAAATAATTAACCTACCACTTACCCCCTGGGACTACCACCGCCAGTCTTGTACAGCTATTGGCTCATTACAGTTTACAACATGAATTAGATGCATTTCTTGAAGTAACAATCAAATTAGTGCTTCTATAATCTGTTAACATACCAACCACCATTCTTACAGTGTCTCTGATTTGATCATTGCATGATGTTAGTTTCCATGTAACCAATCAACAGGGCCCGTACGCAGTTTTTTTACGGGGGGTGTGGTCTTTGAAAAAGTGGAGTTTTTTTTTGGAAAAATGGACTTAACCCCCCCTAAGGTTGGTGGTCCTTTTTTGGACGTTTTGAACATCTCATCACCAAAATGATTTTGCGTCATATTTTCTTTTTCTCAAATTTTGGACCTTTTTATCAAAAACAAATCCTGCAAAAAGTGGACCTTTTTCCCCTTTGTGCAAATTTTGGGGGGGGGGGGGGTGGGGTGCGACTGCACCCCCGCACCCCCCTGTGTCACGGCCTCCAATCAAAATGTGCTAATGGCCAAGGGGTTAATCCACTCTTGACTATCCTCCCCTTGTATCTCTTGTCCGGCACCACGAGTTACCTTCCCACTCCTGAATTACAGCAGTTAGGGATGAAGTTGTTGTACCTTTGTCAATCAAGCAATAAAAGTTAACCAATGACATAACACAACCAATTATCCTGTTATCTATTACAAAATAGATGATTGCCGAGGGACGCTAGACACAAGCATTTCAGGCTATTCAATGTTAAAGGCTGTCTCAGAGATTTCCCAAGGAGGGCGCCCTCAATTTTCAAACAAATGCTTGTCCATATACTAATCACTGTGTGAATCTTGTTTGTATCTCAAAAGGTTTATTTACTGCTGACCAGAACTTAAATGTTAACAACGGTAATGGCTACAGT
This sequence comes from Ophioderma brevispina, assembly GCA_023653785.1. Taxonomy (NCBI): domain Eukaryota; kingdom Metazoa; phylum Echinodermata; class Ophiuroidea; order Amphilepidida; family Ophiodermatidae; genus Ophioderma; species Ophioderma brevispina. The sequence continues at coordinate 33,794 of JAMKCH010013949.1, read as the reverse complement.
TCGGCCATCTACACACGACAAAACCCCAATGGAAACCGACGAGGATATGAGTGTCCTGAGGAGCGTGACTATTACCCCTACTGGCATCCCTCCCCATGGAAAGATGCGGCCATTCTTGTTGATGATCTATCACAATGCGAGTATGTATGCATCATATAACTGATGAAAACATTTTAAAGGGTGCAGCAAGCGAATTCACATCAGATATGAATAAAATATTAAAAATTGAAACACTGATTTTTACCCTAATGCTTATCTGTCCCCTATCTGAAAGAAATAAGCTTAATTTTTTTTTGTACCAAAATTGTAAAATTTTAAACTCAGTATTTGCTCCAATAAAAAAAATCAGCCTATGTTTTAATTTGAAAAAGCAGCAATTTAAATTTGTCTTTGTTTTCACTTTTTAGGCATTTCTGTATCCAAGTACAATTAACAAACCATGTTAGAGTGTAGGGCTAAACAATGTTTGTTTGGATGTTATGAGTGAAAAAATGCCCCATTGGGGTCGATCAATATTAATTTTAAACAGTATTCTTAAATACTTTTAGAGATTCTCACAATTTCATTGGTTACTGCCCATGTTTATGTGGGACAAAAGGTACACGGATAGTTTGTACCATGTGAATGGAGATATTTTTAGTTTATTTTGTGTGCGTGTTACTGTGTTTTACTTCATGTGAATGTGTCCATTTACGTTGCGTATATGTGTTGTGTTCATGTCACATCACAAAGGTTAATTCATTTTTTTGCTAGGTAAATGCAGTCTCTTTGCCAATTATAGACCCTATAATGATGATTAAATAGGTTAAATATTGCCTGATATTGTAAATATGTTTAAGAATGAGTATAATGGTATTGTTTTAGCCCGTCCTTTATCTGTGGTGTAATGTACACATGGGAATAGCATTATTTTTGCATAGGACTGTGGCATTGTCATTCTACTTAAAATAATACTATCACCCTTAGTTATATTACACTACAGATACATTCCAGCAGTAGCGTAACAGACAAGGGGGCAGGTTGCCACCCCAGGGAGCTTTGACCGGGAAAAAAGCTTGAAAATCATGCTAAATCAGCCCTTTTTTGTCTGCTCACCAGGAAACTGGAAAAATCTGCTTCAAAACTGGGAATTTGCCCCCTCTGACAAGTGACCCCTGTTACAGCACTGCATTACAGATGCTAAAATTGATAACTTTATTCTCTAATTCAATGGGGCAAGCACAACAGTAAATGTGAAGTCCTAATAACACACAACTTTGGTTGATTTCAGGAAGTTTGACTAAAGAATTGCATTTGTGTTGTTCCCATTTAAAGGTCAAATCAATGTGCCAATATGACTCAACACATTTCATTGTTTGCTTAAATGACATTGGATTTTAACAAGAAAAACTAACTCTATTTAGGGTGATATATTCCTTTGCTGTTAATTCTTTGCTGTTTTTCCCAGGTTGGTTGTATTTTTCCTTTTCCTTTCTTGATCTTTATGATTAAAAAAAAAAATCTTTTGTCAGATTGTTTTATGCTTGCCATGTTTTTGTTTGCATTATTTTCATTTCTGCTTTACCATTTCTATCATGACCTTTGAAAACTTAACAAAAGAACCTGAAAGTTAAAAGCACTATTAGTGATTTGCTAAATAAAAAAATCATAACATTATGCATGTCTGTAACAATAGGTATCCTAAACCTGGAAGTAATAAGACCAAAAGCAACATCCAGTCTACCACCCTAACCAGGTCTCCGTCGAAAAAATATAAATTTCCATGGAAGATTGTCACATTTCCCAGATTTTCCACTATTTCTTAATGTATTTCTATATCTGAAAATTTCCCTCCAAATTGCTACCAGATTTCCCTGGAAGGAAAGAGCTTCCCAAATTCCCCACTTTTTGTCTCCATGACCCCAAAGCCCATGATATACTTCCAGTCGCATGGAGCGATTTTGGCACATGAGCATGTATAACACTTGATCTTGGGTCAAAATCAGGTATTGCGCACGCCAATCGCTCACTGCGACTGGAAGTATATATTATGGGCTTAACCCAACAGTAAATTAACTTCTAACATTGTAGGGGGATGGAGCATGATGAGCTTTAGCACTGTATACTTTTGCCGACAGAATATAAATATTCATGAGCACATTTGCATATTACTTATTGCTCTCAAATTAAAAATATTTGTGGGGTCCAGCTTAATTACACACTGCATAATTCTTGTTTGTAACATAAGTTTAATTTCTTTTCTAGATATTTCCAAAGTGAAAGCTACAATGTAAAGCCCAGATACGAGTGTGTGGAATACTATGATGCAAATAAACAAAATCGCAAGCACTGGTCACGCTGGAATAATGAAGCAGAATGCACTGCCAATGGAGGAGATTGGTTGGAATTCACGAACTACCTTGAGAAACATCCAGGTATGGATTGGATTTATTAGTAAAGAACCTTCATTACATTTGTGGTATAGTGCATTAAAGGCACTATCAGTGATTCTGCAGAAAATATGAACAAAATAATTTTTTTTTAGAAATAAAAGTGAGTGAAAAAAACCTTTTCATATGAAAAATTGGTGTGGAAAAAAATTATTTAAATTTCAAATCAATGGGCCAATATGACTCAACACATTTCATTGTTTGCTTAAAGGACATTGGATTTAACAGTAAATAGCTCTAGTAGTGATATATTCCTTTGCTGTTAATTCTTTGCTTGTTTTTCCCAGGTTGGTTGATTGTTACTTGGCCTTGCTTGATCTTATGATAAAAAAAAATCCTTTTGTCAGATTTTTTATGCTTGCCATGTTTTTGTTTGACATTATTTTCATTTCTGCTTTACCATTTCTATATGACCTTTGAACACTTAACAAAAGAACCTGAAAGTTAAAAGATCTATTATGGATTGAAATAAAAAAATCATAACAATTTGCATTCTGTAACAATAGGTATCCTAAACCTGGATAGTAATAAGACCAAAAGCAAAAGCCAGTCTACCACCCTAACCAGTTCTCGTCGAAAAAATATAATTGTCATGAAGATTGTCACATTTCCCAGATTTTCCCTATTTCTTAATTTATTTCTATATCTGAAATTTCCTCCAAACTGCTACCAGATTCCCTGGAAGGAAAGAGCTTCCCAAATCCCCACTTTTTGGAGCCATGACACCAAAGCCATGAATACTTCCAGTAGCAGTGAGTGATTTGGCACATGAGCAGTGTAAACACTTATTTGGGTCCAAATCAGGTATTGCGCACGCCCAAATCGCTCACCACTGCGACTGGAAGTAGTATATTATGGCTTAACCCAACAGTAAATTAACTTCTAACATTGTAGGGGGATGGAGCATGAGCGTAGCACTGTATACTTTTGCCGACAGAATATAAATATTCATGCGCACATTTGCATATACTTATTGCTCTCAAATAAAAAATATTTGTGGGGACCAGCTTATTACACACTGCATAATTCTTGTTGTAACAAAGTTTTAATTGCTTTCTAGATATTTCCAAAGTGAAAGCTACAATGTTAAAAGCCCAGATACGAGTGTGTGGAATACTACGATGCAAATAAACCAAATCGCAAGCTACTGGTCACGCTGAATAATGACGCAGAATGCCAATGCCAATGGAGGAGATTGGTTGGAATTCACGAACTACCTTGAGAAACATCACAGGATGGATTGGAATATAAGTTGAAAGTTGTACATTACATTAAAGACACTATCAGTGATTATCAGAAAAATATGAAAAAATGAATTTTTTAGAAATACCTTAAAAGTGAGAGAGTAAAAAAATCCTTTTCATATTAATACTAAAAAATGAGATTGTGTCGACTAGTGTCTGTTTTGTTATGCTTTGACATGGGACTGAATTGGCATGAAGGTCATAGAGGTCAATTACTAGAAATACCCTATAACCACCAAATTGGTAAAAAAGGACCGATGACGGAGCCACAGAAAAAAATGGAGTCAAAGGTCATGTAGAGGTCATCCAGCTGGGCAAGAAAGCAGGTAATTGCAAAAGCCAGGTGACCGCCTGGTGAAAAATTGGTAAGGAAGAAAATTATGTTACTTTCACTGCATTCACAGCAAGTCACCAATTGCCTGATGAACAGGGCCTGCAATGAGTACCTATTGGTGAGCGGTCCCGGCATACAAGACACACAAACACCAGTGCACGAGATCACCTAGACACTTACTGCAAGCCTAATATCGTTAGATTAACGTGGGTACAAGGCCTCACAAACTCATACACTGGAACATATACACAGAGGACAGACATTGAAACACACGAGATCACAAGCGATGCTTAATCGCTACCTTAACAAATACGTAATATGACAGAGCAAGGCAGAGTGCATCGGATGTTAGACCACATAAACAGTGAATTACCAACACAGAATCCGAACACAAGCAGAAGGCTTCCGAATTTGGAAACCTTACTGTTCAAAACTTCAGAGGGTGTGTACAGGGGATTAGAATAGCTGATTTCATTAACTGATTTTTTTCCTTATTTAGGATGTTCCCAATATATAGCTGGGGGTTTCAAATTTGTGAATTATCACACCCCCTAATGAAAACATAATAAGATCTTTGATATCGTAATTTCATGTAATCATTTACACAATCAAATACACTTTGTACAAAACAAGATGCCTCCAATGAAAACGAATGCAACCAGGCATCAGGTAATGGTAACACGTACGTGTGGGTATTGCAGAAGGGAGAAAAAGAACCATGTGCCTTCTTACCCTAAGATCCACCGATATGCATGCGAGCACCATGGACTAGGGTCAACCATCTCGGTAACACCCGGGGGCGTCATGCGAGTCGTTACAACTGGACACCCCCATTTTTTATTTTAAAAATGTTATCAGCATAGATGAAAACACCATATATCAAAATATAAAGAAATTCTATAGGCGAATTCTATCTCGCTCCAAACCCCCTTAAACAAAAACATGTATTTTCCCAATATGTGTTGAATAAAGCACAAAACATGCTTTCAAATTTTTTTCATGTTAGTGCACATTCGAAGCACACCCCTATTCTGTAATGGAACACCCCATTTGATACATTGATCGTCCTGTTTTTCTCAAGTGTGAAGACGACAAAAACATAACATGAAAAGACGTGAAAGAGTGACTTTGCAGCTGATTTTGGAGGATTTAAGGTACAAACATGCAAAATAATGTGTGAATGGAGTTCACTCATGGATTTTCATGAGTAAACCCCTAATTTTCAAGATGAACCCATTGACTATACTCTGCTCATTCTCAAGTTCAAGGGTGGCGTCATGACACGACTTTTTTTTTTTTTTTTTTTTAAAACAATAAAAGAGTCCGAAAACACGGGAAATAGATAATTATGTAAACATAAAATCGATAATAAAAAAGTGCGATTACAATTGAGAAATAGCGCGTCTTAGCGGTGACAAGCCAAAGTCATCACGCGCGTGATTTCCACCGAGCTGCGTAGTCGTTGCGCCTCTGAACGTGTATGACGCAAAGTAAAGCAAAGATTGCTGCGAAATTTCCCAGAATTAACTCGTTTTTTCTAATTTTTAAAAAAAGGAAGACGGAAACCATATTTTTTTATTTCGGTATTTCAAAAAGCTCTCTCCAGGCATAAACATATGTGAAAACGAAAATTTTCTATAGGCGATTTTGTTACTAAATGAAGAATTTTGTCGACAGTTTTGTAGTTTCTCCATAGAACACTACAGTAAAACTGTCAGAAAATACCTTTTTTTGAACGAATTTTTCTCAAAAAGTAACACGGACACCCCCATTTTTTATTTTAAAAATGTTATCAGCATAGATGAAAACACCATATATCAAAATATAAAGAAATTCTATAGGCGAATTCTATCTCGCTCCAAACCCCCTTAAACAAAAACATGTATTTTCCCAATATGTGTTGAATAAAGCACAAAACATGCTTTCAAATTTTTTTCATGTTAGTGCACATTCGAAGCACACCCCTATTCTGTAATGGAACACCCCATTTGATACATTGATCGTCCTGTTTTTCTCAAGTGTGAAGACGACAAAAACATAACATGAAAAGACGTGAAAGAGTGACTTTGCAGCTGATTTTGGAGGATTTAAGGTACAAACATGCAAAATAATGTGTGAATGGAGTTCACTCATGGATTTTCATGAGTAAACGCTTGTTTTGGCCCTCGGGCAGGCCGGCGGGGGTTGCTTCGCGACGCCCGGCACCGGCCTGCCCTCGGGCCAAAACAAGCGTTTACTCATGAAAATCCATGAGTGAACCCCTAATTTTCAAGATGAACCCATTGACTATACTCTGCTCATTCTCAAGTTCAAGGGTGGCGTCATGACACGACTCTGCTTTCGCTCTAGCATTTTGATTGTGCCGCCTTTATTCGCATGCGTAAATGCTGCAATTCCAAGGTTAGTGTGTGCGCTTCTAGAGCAAGAAAACTAACACGTGCAATGATGTCACCTAACTTGAGCTCAGAGTATACATGCACCTTTCCAAGCATTGTATAGATTTGACAAGATGGGTGAACATTATGTCACTAATGTTATTGTTACACTTTAGACATAATTGAGCTGAACTACAAAAGTTATTGGTTACATAACACTGTACTATATTGTAATTTGTGTATGTTTTGTCTGTAATAACCCCCCTAATAAACACTCATTTTTTGACCAGATGTTTCATAAAAATATCAAAAATTGTGCCTGCACCAACAAATAACAATTGCAAGATTGTTTACAGATTTTTCTTGCCTAAATCTGGTTACAGATTTGCTTGCCTAAAACTGCCTAATATGTGCACAATATGTTTGTATCTGCAGGTTCAGATATTCAGTGTTGAAATAAATTTTGGAAATTTTTCCTGTTCTAAATTATGTTGTGTCTGAAAAATATTTTCTGCAATAGCCTGTTACATTAATCACCATTTAATTGCGTTCATGTGTGCCTCAGCTAGTTTATCACAACTAAACTTAGTGCTTCAACTACATTTTATAGTGCAAGGGGTTTCCAACCTTTTTGATGAAGGGGCCGCATTGGTTGAATCCACAACTACTACGGGCCGCAAACAAGTAATCAGGGGCTCTCAGACTCAAGTTTGGTATAGGACCCATATCTACACAATATTTGCCAAATACGGAACCTATAACAATACCAGAGATGCAGATTTTAGGTCAAATTTAATACTAATTCTAAATTTTTTGATGATCTTTTTAGCAAATTTTGAAGAAATTGAACTAATTTTCCCACAATTTTAAGAAACTTTTGATTTCAGATTGATGGAATTTGACTAATTTTCCAACAATGTATAAAAAGTTGTTCGGTTTCAGATTGAGTAATTTGAACTAATTCAAATGTCACCTTTTAATCTATTATTTAAGAGATTTATGCATTTTAATTTTTCTGGGAAGTACCACGCGGGCCGCATGAGAGCTCTTAGCGGGCCGCAAATGGCCCGCGGGCCGCAAGTTGGACACCCCTGTTATAGTGCATGCCCCCGTTATAGATTTGATATATTTGTGTATACTTATTTATTACTATATTCCTCATGCTGTTTTGTCTATGTAACACAGGAAGAGATATAAATTAGCAGTTACCATTTCAAAATGAAAACTTTGTTACAGGTTGTCGAATTCAGAAAACCTGTACACCTACTTTTGTCCTCAAGCTAGTCTTACAAAATTGATGATACAACTCCAGAGGGTGTTTTGAGTCAATCCCACAATGCACCAGTTTGGGGAAATATCACCACAATAGGGTCATGTGATCCCACAAAATCCTATTCTAAACACATAAAAACCCTGACTTTAATGCTCATTTTAGTCCACAAAGCGTTAGTACTTAGGGAATTTTTAGCATGATAATGAAATATCTTGTGGTTCTTAAACTTTTGGTACACTTTTTATCCCTTAGTACTGACGTGTGTTTAGTACAGAAGTACAGTATAGGCACATTGCTATGCATCATGGGATTGATTCAAAACATTCACCGATTCAAAAGCCAATCATTTATATTCTTTGATGTATTTCCAGTGCAGTTTTGGCATTTAATTTTACATGAGAAATGAAATTCGGTTTTCCTGAAAATTGTTTTTTCTTTTTGTAAAAATCAGACCCAGGATCAGACCAAGGCACACCTGAACAGTGTATTTGCTTCCTATCACTTTATAGGTATATTCATCTCAGGTTTAAGAATTTTTCACTAGAAATCAAATTTATTGTTGCCAATGTCCGAGACAAATACGCCTAAAGAGGTTCAAAGCAAAGAGTAAAGTAAAGTAGTCGTGCCGAGCAAGCTCGTGCGCGGAGTGCCCATCTCTCTTTCCTTAGCGTTTGGGCCAGACTCCTCCGTATTATGTTTACTGTGGGGGGGTTCGCCACTCCTCCCGCACAGCGAGTCTGTTACTTTCCCAGCATTGAATAATGCTGGTACCCATTTATACACCTGGGTGGAGAGGAGTAATTAAGGTAAAGCGCCTTATTCAAGGGCACAACACGTTAGCCGCAGTGGGACTCGAACCCACGACCTTTGGATTGCGGGGCGAGCGCTCAATCCACTGGACCACACGTGCCCTCTAAAAGCAAGTAGTCAAGTAAAGATCAAATTTGTGGAAGTGATTTCAGTAAGAGTCCAGTCCATTTCATTGTGTCTGAATATTTTTTTCATGCCAATAGTTGGGCTTATTATATTCGATGAAATGAAACAGGCTCAGTTGCACCCATTGGATTACACGCTTTATTCCGTTATCACACATTTTATACTCTGACGGAATAAAGCATGTAAACCAAAGGGTCCACTGAGCCTGCTTCGTCGATTATAATAAACTAATACATGTCCCTGTAAGCATTCAGTCCTGCTGTTCAGTCAAATCATTGCAAGTTGAGGCAGACCTGGTTTAATATGGTTGAGCTGTTAACAATGGATCACAGCATTACTTCCAATCTCTTTAGGTATATTGATCTCAGCTAATGTCTACTAAATGCCCGGTCCCTCAACTCAACATAAAAAGTGGTAACCATGAGAGTTCTAAATTTTGCGGAAAAGGGATTTATTTTTTACTGTCATCGCGGACCACAAAATCACAAAAAAGGGGGTATTTTGAGCATCTGTCACCACAAAATTTAAAAAAGGGGGTATTTCACAGAATTGGTCGTGGTCAACTACAATACTTTTAAAGGAACATTTGTATATAACGAAGTTCAAGGGAATGTTTATCTTTGTTGCATTTTCATTTGAAATCAGTATACAGGTATTGTAATTAATCCCAATTAAAGACACAGGATCATCTGGGATTACAGCAGACACAAAGTAATTTTGATACTTGTATGTTTTGTTCTTAATATGTTAAATTATAAGAGTCATTGAAAAGGGGTGTCTGAAAATCTTGTCATTGAAAACCTTGAAATAGGGGGTATTTTTAACCCTGATTTTGTCATCGATTTTGCAAAAAAAGGGGTATAAAATCAATGAAAAATCATTGAAAAGAGGGGTTTTGAAAAATCATTGAAAATGAAGAACTCTCATGGTTACCACATTTTATGTTGAGTTGAGGGACCGGGACTAAATGCTGTTCACCAAACTTTTGCAAGGTGAGGCAGACCTGGTTCAATACGGTTGAGCTGTTTAAATGTTTGCTCCATTTTATGTTGTGCAACTTTAGGTGAACGTGTGAGATTAGCAAAGTTCATTTCAAACTCTTAAAAAATGGTCACCTTACTAAAAGAAACAAACTTCTCCAATTCCAGACAAATATAGCACTCTTTTTAAATATTTTTTTATTAATTTTGATTGAATAGTTGCTAACTTATCCCATGACCAACTTGCTACAACCTAAAGACAGTTAAGCTCTTGTATTTGAAATTTGCTTACAAAATGATGAATTACCAAATGATAGATTTTCTCTACATTCATTTTTGATGAAATTCAAAGATTTTTTAAGTATACACCCATCTTAAGGGTAAAATTGTGATGCCATCTTGTTTAGTATATAAATCTTTAGGGGGTCTCATTTTTTCAAATTTCGATATGAACTAAAAATTTGTGTATGAATTTTAAAAATTAAAATGCAAATGAGCTCATTAATATGCACAAAGTGAAAGAAAGAGTGCATGGGTAGAGCAAATATGCAAGGAGGTCATTAATATGCACAAATAATTATGACACAGGCATAGGTATTGCCTGCATCCAGCACTATCCACATACCAGGTTTCATTAAATTTGCACATTGAGATCTGGTAAACCACCTTTGTAGTAATGAGCCAATCAGAGGAAATATGCAAATGAGCTCATTAATATGCACAAATACTGATGACACAGTGCATTGGTGAATGGTGCATCCACCACCACCCACATACTAAGTTGCATCATATTCGGATATTGGGATCTGGTAAAAGTTGACCTTTTTAATTATTTTGAAAAACAGTGACAATGTTTAGAGAGACCTTGCACAGAGTACTGTATAAGTCACTATTTTCGCGTGCAGTTATTTTCGCGAATTTGCCAATGGCCGACATTTCGCGAGTTTTTATTTTCGCGATTGTCGAAATTTGTTAACTTACTAATTTAACCCAAATATAACAAATTTCATCTCCCTGATAGTGCTTGATTCATTTATTATATCTTTTAAAGTTCTCATCATTTTTCCCATGCAGCAACCCCGTTTTCTGCCTTACAACAAGTTCTTAAAATAGTGACACAAAAAAGTCATACTTGACTGTAAGGTGCAAATTAAGGTCCCTTAACTTGATGGTATATCCAAATTCATTCCAAGCTATTCACATCAAATGTAAATCGTGTGACAGCTGCCTCAGCAAGATTTTCAAAGAGTAGCATCCATTTTGTTAAAATGAACTGTTACAGCAATCCTACTCCATCAAGTAGCTTCTTCAGGCATCCTTGTCGCTTTACTTACAATATACCCATTGATATTCCATGATTCTCTTGTTGATGAGAACTGCCCCTCATACCAGTTGTCATCAATCCCCTTTGATCCTCTTCTTGTCCTATTAGACTGCATGTTGGTACATCCTGTCCAAGTCTAGCTCAAGCTCATTTTACTACGCCTCTGCCAATCCCGCTGTTTTTAGTTCCCCTCCTTTAACAACACGGTACACTTTTCTTGAATGACCATCAGTGCTGAATACATTACAACGCCCGAATCACACATCTTCTGTGCCATAATGTAATGCGATGGTAGTCTTCCAAACCAATAAACCATTTGTTTCTTTGGGATCTAATATGAAATGTATGACTTGCACATCCCATATCCATCAGGCTCAGAATTATGCTATCATGTCAGAATCTTCTTCGATTCCACTCCGATGGATGATACATATTTCTTTCCTCAGTTCAGCTATGTTGTTCGTAAGACATTCCCATTTGTCATGCAATATGTTATAACGTGTTTCCAAGGGCACTTGTCTGGCAATGGACGTCCTCCGATACAATATATCCACCCATCAAGATAAATTAAAGGACTGTCAAATGGACAACTAAAATCCATTGTGTACCACTTAGCTGTGCCCTTGCATCACCCTGCACAAGCCCCTGCCACTACTAGCAACCGCTGTCATTCACTGGGCATTAATACGAACATCCATCACCATAAAAATTCAAATCTTCAGGATTCTTGGGAATCTGGTCAAATTCCTCCAACCTCCATCATTTGAGTTGGTTTCAAGGTGATTGAGTTGGAAATACCTGGATAGGAGGGTGGATGACCATTCACAGCAGAGCCCCCGATAGCAATCAGTGTCTGAAAAAAAACAGGAATGCAAAAAGAACAAAAGCAATGATGGTGCTGTAGCTCAAATGTTATACAATCCTTTTCTGTAGTAGCCTGCCAATTTCTTTTTCTCTCCAGAACTTGTTCCAGGACAACATCTTTTCGACTGTCTCATAGGGAGCTATCACTATTTTCTATTTCAATCATTGACTCTTGTTTTTATGCCATTTACTCACTTACCTCAACTCTAAAATATACCGCACAATTAAATTAAAGTTTTTTGCATACGGGGGATTCTGAACCAACGACTTTGATTATAAGGAGAGCGCCTATATAGACACATGACATGCAATCCAAGCTGGCAGAAAGTTGTTCTTTTGTAATACCTAAATAAATATACCATAAACGGAATATGGTGCAAACATAATGATGACGAGGCACTGCTTGAAAGATGTTGAAAAGATGTGGTCCCTAACACAAAGGTGACAGACGGAATAAGGAAATATGCATAGAAGCCTTTGAGTGTAAATGAACCAAATGACCTTTGACCTCAGTTAAAAGCAACATAACAACCCCTGTACAACCAGCACTTAGGGAAGAGGTTGGCGTGTGAGAGATTTTTTGTTGTCATGGCCAGGGGAGGATGTTCCAAAGACAATGGTGTGATGTAGGAAGGAAAGGCCCATCAGCAGGAATACGGTCTTGGGGAACAATGCAGACAGAGGAGGTGCCAAGTGAGGAGGACCTGAGGGGGTAGGCAGATGGCTGGCAAAAGTGGGAAGAGACATGGAAATATAGGGAGGAGAGATGGTGTTGTTCAGAGATTTGAAGGTTGGTGGGAAACTGATGCATTGAGCCACTGGAAAAAAAAAAAACGAATGCAAAATAAAACAAAAGGCACTGATGGTGCTGTAGCTCAAAATGTATACAATCCTTTTCTGTAGTAGCCTCCATTTCTTTTTTCTTCTCTCCAGAACTTGTTCCAGGACTGCATCTTTTCTTTTTCGACTTGTCTCATAGGGCATCTATTCCCTATTTTCTATTTCATCATTGACGCTTGTTTTTATTCCATTTATCACGCTACCTCACTCAAAAATATACGCACAATAATTAAAGTTTTTTTGCCTACGGGGGATTCGACCCCATGACCTTTGGATTATAAGAGAGCGGCGCCTATATAGACACAATTCCATGCAATCCAAGCTGGCGAAGTTGGTTCTTTTGATACCTAAATAAAACATCACTGAATATGGTGCAAACATAATGATGACTAGCACTGCTATTAGACAGTTGAAAAGATGTGGTCCTACCAACAAGTTGGCAGACGGAATAAGGAATCTGCATAGTAGCCTTTGAAGTGTAAATTGATCCCAAATGACCTTGACCTCATTTAAAAAAAGCAACTCTTGATCAACCCCTTAACAACCAGCTACTTAGGGAGGGTGGGTTTGTAGAGATTTTTTTGTTGTCATGGCAGGGATGAATGGTTCTCAAGACAATGTGCTGATGTCGAGAAAGCCCTATCAGCAAATAACGGGTCTTGTAACATGCAGACAGAGGAGGTGCAGTGGAGGCCCTGAGGGAGTAAGCAAACTTGCAAGTGGGAAGAAGAGATGAAATATAGTGAGGAGAGAGGTGATTCAGTAGATTTGGGGAAGGTGTGGACACTGATGCATTGAGCCACTGAAACAAAAAAACGTAGGATACGTCATGAAGAGAGCACTATATAGTCCAGCTTTGGATTGGACAGAACTTTAGAGGCAGCCCGAAGATAGTTTTGGGTTTTGGGTCCCCTTCTGCTTACCCCATGATGTGCCCCTGCATCAGGTAGGAATATGAAATTATTGGAAAGGGTGTAACCAGCTTCTGGATATAAGGATTCATCTTTAAATTCGTAAGTTATATTGAAATATTCGGCTCCAGGGGCAATCATTTGTTTTTGACATGGGTTATGGTGTTAAACATGGAAATTTAGAAGAAACACAGGTTTTTTGTGACAATATAATTTAAATTTGTTTCAAATTAAAACGTGTGTGTGAAAATTTAACGTTTTTAACTAATATGGTCAATATGAGGTATTTTTAAGTCAAAACACATGTACATGTATCAATCGCAATGGGGGAACAATTCTGTGATCCCCCTCATTAATTGATCAAAATATTGGGGTATAAGCCAAGCAGCCCCAGGATTATACCGATTTGAAAGAAAAATTAACTTCAATTGTTGATAATGTGTTTAAAAAGAAAAATATTCCGATCGACTTATGATGAAGAAAGGATATTTTCTGTACTACTTGTCATTTTTGGTTGTTCTCTTGAGTTTTCTCATTGTATCGATAAAATGGCCCTCCTGTATTTGAAAAAAAAAAAGTGGATATAAACATTATGTAGCCTATCACAATGAAATTCAATGTGTTAGTCGAATATGGTGGATATTTGTATTCAGAAAATAACAGCAAGCCACATTGTGTTAATAGGAAAGAACAAAGAAAACAAGATTTTGCTTGCGGGTCACAGGGCATGTTAGTGTTCGGCGGTGCAAGTCTATAGGTAGGCAATTTAAGGGAGTTCCTTAACAATGACCCATCGACGCACTTTTTTGTCAGACTTTTGGACAGCCTTATAAATTCGGACAAAACCTTAACAGAATTATACGTGTCAGAAAATGTGTCAGATGGGTCAGGTTTTGGAAACTCCCATTTTTTGGGCAGTTTCCATAACCTGACCCATATGACCACACTTTGGGGACACACAGAAGAATAGCACACATGTATTATGTTAAGGTTTCGACGTATAAGTGTCAGAAAACGTTTGTCAGAGGGGTCAGGTTACAGAAACTCTATTTTTAGTGTTTATTGAAATAAAACGTGTCCGATGGGTCAGGTTAAGGAAATTCCCAGGTCGCACAGACTGTGTAGAAGACTAGTACCAATCTTGTTTTTTGTCACCGGATATTATGATTCAACTGAACCAATATGGTCTTTTTATAACTTCTACTAAAGTCTAAATATTTAACACGAATTTGCAGTACATACTACAATATGGTAAGTTTTAGATTAATAGGAAGAAGTTTGTGCAAGTCCAAACCCCCCTTCCAATGATCCGTATCCTGACCCATCTGACACACCTTTCTGACACACTTATAAATTCGGAAACCTTAACAGAATAAACATGTGCTGTATTCCGTGAAGGGTTTCCAAATCAAAAGTGTGTAAGAAAAAAGTGTCAGAGGAGTTATGGAAACATCACCAAATACATGGTGTGTAAGATTTCCTGATTTCTACTGTGTCTTTGGTAAAACTTTTGAGGTATCACATTTCCTTATTGGTCCCATAAGGAACATATTTTTTGCCTTTGAGACTTAGAATTATGGTGTCCAACTGGCAAAATTTTACTAAGCAGGAACCCTGCTCAGTGGTCAAGAACAAAAGCTATGCTTCATTGAACATGGTGTCCAAAATCGACCTGCAGAGGTTTTCATTGAACATAAGTGTGCAAGATCAAAAACCTGAAATGATTTTGAATGAGAGTTAAAGAGACAAAGTGAGCTTTGTTATCATGCATGTATTATATTTTCTCAACTGTCAAAATTATTTTTGGGCACTCTGAAGAGAACTGAATCTGATTTGTTCCTTTTAAAGGGAAAGTATTTCAAAGGATTTACAACTACTTAAGTTCTCCAGGTAGACAAGGATGAATTTTGAATATTTATTAATCTTTTCCTGGAGATGGCCAGCCCACAAAAGTGTTGGGGGAAAAATGTGCACTTGGCTGGACTTGGAACCGGCAACCTCTGTATTACTAGCACAGCGCTCCTGCCAATTGAGCTAACAAACCAGGGTTGGTAGAGGAGCGTTAGATATCATCTATAGGTGTTAGGTCCGATTGATTGAAGACAGGCTTACTGATTTTGTAGATGGAATAGGCTCACTGCACCCATTGGTTTACACACTTTATTCCATAGTGTATGATGGAATGTAATCCTATGGGTGCAGTACGCCAGTTTCATTTCTTTTGTCAAATACAGTAAGCTGCTACACCAAATACTCAATGGCATACAACAGACTTGGTAGAGTTTGTTTTTATTATCAATATATACATAGATCAAGGAGTACACTGCATTGCAAGATTCTGTAGAGGAAATGGCAATTGGTCAATTATTATTATAACAAACAGTTCTAGTGATCATAGTCAAATTAAAGGCACTATCATTGATTTGCTAACTAGGGAATGGAAAAAAATATCAGATTTGTGCATGTTTGTAACAAGTATAGGTATCCTAACATACCCTGTAAGTGAAAAGAACAAAAGCTACCTAATAAGGACAAAATCAGGCATTTTAGCCATTACTCTCCATACGGACACATTGTACAACATGTAATTGAATGGAGATTCACATCTTTGAACATGAACTTATAATTTTACAGACTTATCCTTCACTTGCTATTTCTGTAAATTTCAAATATTTTGACTTTTTTTGGGTCGATCACTGATAACATCTCTAAGTAATTTGTATTTTTGAACCACCAAGAATTATTTCAATTATCCTGTACAGTATTTGACATTTTTATATACATGATGTTAATAGTACTTAAGACAAACTATTTTTGTAATTCAAGTGCCATTGTCAAATCACGTCATATTTATTTTGTATGTACATAAAATTTATAGTAGAATGGCAAGGTATTGTAAAATACTAGTATGTGTAAATATAACAAATGAAATACGAAGAAAATCTTATGAATTTAACTCATTTAAATCACCTTAAATGCAGAAAGTTGGAACTTCTTGCACTCGTAAAATATTGCTAGCTTAATTTTCTCCAATAATTCAGCTATTATATCTGGAATCAAATCTGAGACGCGTCGTTAAAATGCTGTGCGTTGACTACGTATGCACAGCTGCACTTGACCTTAACAAGGCGTCCGAGTAACGTAAATACGTTAACGCGATTGGTCAATTCAGCAGAGATCAATTGTACTTTTGTTGCGTGCTATGCTCAGCGCAAATACTCACTGCGATCGGCGCAGGGTGACACGTCTCAGATTTGATTCCAGACATAATAGGAAATATTTTAGTATTTGGATCATAAACAATATTCTATTTTTTTAAATGTCTTTCATAAGCAGCAAACTCTGTGACTGTAAATCATCATTCACACATCATTAGGAGATTTCCGTGTTTGTGATTGGTTGAGAGCCGGTCATAAACAACGTTTAATGCCCTGCAGTAATCGATTTCTACTCACTTTTTGGGTAGGCATGTGTACAATGAGCATGGTTGCTACGGCTATTATTGTCTCAAAATAAATATTGAAGCCCAATATACTTGACTTTTAAGGGGGTTGGAGCGAGATTCAGTAATTATGGGGTAACTAAGGACTTGCCAAGACTCGGTTGTTAAGCATGAAGCGTACAATTCTCAGCATGTTCATTCAACGCAAAATATAACACGCGGAAATTTTACGCAAACAATGTATACACACTTAGGCATTTAGTGGAGCAATCGCGCGTTTTCACAGTTGAGGATCGCCAAAACACAAAATAATTGACACACATTTCGCTAATCGTATTGCTGGTAGCCTACCTCTTTGCCAAGATGCCGGTAAGTTTCTGACACTCTTTTTATCGGCCCGGCCGGTATAACGCTCTTCTAGGCTGATGTAATGTTGAAATGAATAATGTAATTTAGGAACTTTAAAGGGAATTCCATGTTGGGAATAATCGATTCCGAATGACAGGGATCCGACATAAGTCTACTCACAATAATTAGTCCTACTGTAGTTTGCAACTTTTTGGTTAATTTTAAAAATTAGTTATTGAAAGTGTTATTTAAATTAGATAAGACTATAATGAAGGCCGCACATTAATTGTAAAAATTTTAAAATTGTTCTCTTGAAAATATTTAAAATGTTAATGATTTTAAAAAATTATACTAATGTACCAAAATGCAAATCATTAAAATGACGCTTGAATCCTGATTACTGTGAATATGAACCACAAATTTGAAAATAACAGCATATCATGCATGTAGAAACCTCTTAAAATGTACGGACCCTTATATTCACATTTTGACTATGTTCTGAGAAAAATGAACAAATTATGAACAGGAAAAAGAAGAAAGAGAAAAAGAATAGAAGTTATAATAATGAAAATAAAGCAGATACGATCATTTGAATTTTCAATTATAAAACAATAAAAGAGTCCGAAAACACGGGAAATAGATAATTATGTAAACATAAAATCGATAATAAAAAAGTGCGATTACAATTGAGAAATAGCGCGTCTTAGCGGTGACAAGCCAAAGTCATCACGCGCGTGATTTCCACCGAGCTGCGTAGTCGTTGCGCCTCTGAACGTGTATGACGCAAAGTAAAGCAAAGATTGCTGCGAAATTTCCCAGAATTAACTCGTTTTTTCTAATTTTTAAAAAAAGGAAGACGGAAACCATATTTTTTTATTTCGGTATTTCAAAAAGCTCTCTCCAGGCATAAACATATGTGAAAACGAAAATTTTCTATAGGCGATTTTGTTACTAAATGAAGAATTTTGTCGACAGTTTTGTAGTTTCTCCATAGAACACTACAGTAAAACTGTCAGAAAATACCTTTTTTTGAACGAATTTTTCTCAAAAAGTAACACGGACACCCCCATTTTTTATTTTAAAAATGTTATCAGCATAGATGAAAACACCATATATCAAAATATAAAGAAATTCTATAGGCGAATTCTATCTCGCTCCAAACCCCTTAAACAAAAACATGTATTTTCCCAATATGTGTTGAATAAAGCACAAAACATGCTTTCAAATTTTTTTCATGTTAGTGCACATTCGAAGCACACCCCTATTCTGTAATGGAACACCCCATTTGATACATTGATCGTCCTGTTTTTCTCAAGTGTGAAGACGACAAAAACATAACATGAAAAGACGTGAAAGAGTGACTTTGCAGCTGATTTTGGAGGATTTAAGGTACAAACATGCAAAATAATGTGTGAATGGAGTTCACTCATGGATTTTCATGAGTAAACCCCTAATTTTCAAGATGAACCCATTGACTATACTCTGCTCATTCTCAAGTTCAAGGGTGGCGTCATGACACGACTTTTTTTTTTTTTTTTTTTTAAAACAATAAAAGAGTCCGAAAACACGGGAAATAGATAATTATGTAAACATAAAATCGATAATAAAAAAGTGCGATTACAATTGAGAAATAGCGCGTCTTAGCGGTGACAAGCCAAAGTCATCACGCGCGTGATTTCCACCGAGCTGCGTAGTCGTTGCGCCTCTGAACGTGTATGACGCAAAGTAAAGCAAAGATTGCTGCGAAATTTCCCAGAATTAACTCGTTTTTTCTAATTTTTAAAAAAAGGAAGACGGAAACCATATTTTTTTATTTCGGTATTTCAAAAAGCTCTCTCCAGGCATAAACATATGTGAAAACGAAAATTTTCTATAGGCGATTTTGTTACTAAATGAAGAATTTTGTCGACAGTTTTGTAGTTTCTCCATAGAACACTACAGTAAAACTGTCAGAAAATACCTTTTTTTGAACGAATTTTTCTCAAAAAGTAACACGGACACCCCCATTTTTTATTTTAAAAATGTTATCAGCATAGATGAAAACACCATATATCAAAATATAAAGAAATTCTATAGGCGAATTCTATCTCGCTCCAAACCCCTTAAACAAAAACATGTATTTTCCCAATATGTGTTGAATAAAGCACAAAACATGCTTTCAAATTTTTTTCATGTTAGTGCACATTCGAAGCACACCCCTATTCTGTAATGGAACACCCCATTTGATACATTGATCGTCCTGTTTTTCTCAAGTGTGAAGACGACAAAAACATAACATGAAAAGACGTGAAAGAGTGACTTTGCAGCTGATTTTGGAGGATTTAAGGTACAAACATGCAAAATAATGTGTGAATGGAGTTCACTCATGGATTTTCATGAGTAAACGCTTGTTTTGGCCCTCGGGCAGGCCGGCGGGGGTTGCTTCGCGACGCCCGGCACCGGCCTGCCCTCGGGCCAAAACAAGCGTTTACTCATGAAAATCCATGAGTGAACCCCTAATTTTCAAGATGAACCCATTGACTATACTCTGCTCATTCTCAAGTTCAAGGGTGGCGTCATGACACGACTCTGCTTTCGCTCTAGCATTTTGATTGTGCCGCCTTTATTCGCATGCGTAAATGCTGCAATTCCAAGGTTAGTGTGTGCGCTTCTAGAGCAAGAAAACTAACACGTGCAATGATGTCACCTAACTTGAGCTCAGAGTATACATGCACCTTTCCAAGCATTGTATAGATTTGACAAGATGGGTGAACATTATGTCACTAATGTTATTGTTACACTTTAGACATAATTGAGCTGAACTACAAAAGTTATTGGTTACATAACACTGTACTATATTGTAATTTGTGTATGTTTTGTCTGTAATAACCCCCCTAATAAACACTCATTTTTTGACCAGATGTTTCATAAAAATATCAAAAATTGTGCCTGCACCAACAAATAACAATTGCAAGATTGTTTACAGATTTTTCTTGCCTAAATCTGGTTACAGATTTGCTTGCCTAAAACTGCCTAATATGTGCACAATATGTTTGTATCTGCAGGTTCAGATATTCAGTGTTGAAATAAATTTTGGAAATTTTTCCTGTTCTAAATTATGTTGTGTCTGAAAAATATTTTCTGCAATAGCCTGTTACATTAATCACCATTTAATTGCGTTCATGTGTGCCTCAGCTAGTGTATCACAACTTAGTGCTTAAACTACATTTTATAGTGCAGAGGTGTCCAACCTTTTTGATGAAGGGGCCGCATTGGTTGAATCCACAACTACTACGGGCCGCAAACAAGTAATCAGGGGCTCTCAGACTCAAGTTTGGTATAGGACCCATATCTACACAATATTTGCCAAATACGGAACCTATAACAATACCAGAGATGCAGATTTTAGGTCAAATTTAATACTAATTCTAAATTTTTTGATGATCTTTTTAGCAAATTTTGAAGAAATTGAACTAATTTTCCCACAATTTTAAGAAACTTTTGATTTCAGATTGATGGAATTTGACTAATTTTCCAACAATGTATAAAAAGTTGTTCGGTTTCAGATTGAGTAATTTGAACTAATTCAAATGTCACCTTTTAATCTATTATTTAAGAGATTTATGCATTTTAATTTTTCTGGGAAGTACCACGCGGGCCGCATGAGAGCTCTTAGCGGGCCGCAAATGGCCCGCGGGCCGCAAGTTGGACACCCCTGTTATAGTGCATGCCCCCGTTATAGATTTGATATATTTGTGTATACTTATTTATTACTATATTCCTCATGCTGTTTTGTCTATGTAACACAGGAAGAGATATAAATTAGCAGTTACCATTTCAAAATGAAAACTTTGTTACAGGTTGTCGAATTCAGAAAACCTGTACACCTACTTTTGTCCTCAAGCTAGTCTTACAAAATTGATGATACAACTCCAGAGGGTGTTTTGAGTCAATCCCACAATGCACCAGTTTGGGGAAATATCACCACAATAGGGTCATGTGATCCCACAAAATCCTATTCTAAACACATAAAAACCCTGACTTTAATGCTCATTTTAGTCCACAAAGCGTTAGTACTTAGGGAATTTTTAGCATGATAATGAAATATCTTGTGGTTCTTAAACTTTTGGTACACTTTTTATCCCTTAGTACTGACGTGTGTTTAGTACAGAAGTACAGTATAGGCACATTGCTATGCATCATGGGATTGATTCAAAACATTCACCGATTCAAAAGCCAATCATTTATATTCTTTGATGTATTTCCAGTGCAGTTTTGGCATTTAATTTTACATGAGAAATGAAATTCGGTTTTCCTGAAAATTGTTTTTTCTTTTTGTAAAAATCAGACCCAGGATCAGACCAAGGCACACCTGAACAGTGTATTTGCTTCCTATCACTTTATAGGTATATTCATCTCAGGTTTAAGAATTTTTCACTAGAAATCAAATTTATTGTTGCCAATGTCCGAGACAAATACGCCTAAAGAGGTTCAAAGCAAAAGAGTAAAGTAAAGTAGTCGTGCCGAGCAAGCTCGTGCGCGGAGTGCCCATCTCTCTTTCCTTAGCGTTTGGGCCAGACTCCTCCGTATTATGTTTACTGTGGGGGGGTTCGCCACTCCTCCCGCACAGCGAGTCTGTTACTTTCCCAGCATTGAATAATGCTGGTACCCATTTATACACCTGGGTGGAGAGGAGTAATTAAGGTAAAGCGCCTTATTCAAGGGCACAACACGTTAGCCGCAGTGGGACTCGAACCCACGACCTTTGGATTGCGGGGCGAGCGCTCAATCCACTGGACCACACGTGCCCTCTAAAAGCAAGTAGTCAAGTAAAGATCAAATTTGTGGAAGTGATTTCAGTAAGAGTCCAGTCCATTTCATTGTGTCTGAATATTTTTTTCATGCCAATAGTTGGGCTTATTATATTCGATGAAATGAAACAGGCTCAGTTGCACCCATTGGATTACACGCTTTATTCCGTTATCACACATTTTATACTCTGACGGAATAAAGCATGTAAACCAAAGGGTCCACTGAGCCTGCTTCGTCGATTATAATAAACTAATACATGTCCCTGTAAGCATTCAGTCCTGCTGTTCAGTCAAATCATTGCAAGTTGAGGCAGACCTGGTTTAATATGGTTGAGCTGTTAACAATGGATCACAGCATTACTTCCAATCTCTTTAGGTATATTGATCTCAGCTAATGTCTACTAAATGCCCGGTCCCTCAACTCAACATAAAAAGTGGTAACCATGAGAGTTCTAAATTTTGCGGAAAAGGGATTTATTTTTTACTGTCATCGCGGACCACAAAATCACAAAAAAGGGGGTATTTTGAGCATCTGTCACCACAAAATTTAAAAAAGGGGTATTTCACAGAATTGGTCGTGGTCAACTACAATACTTTTAAAGGAACATTTGTATATAACGAAGTTCAAGGGAATGTTTATCTTTGTTGCATTTTCATTTGAAATCAGTATACAGGTATTGTAATTAATCCCAATTAAAGACACAGGATCATCTGGGATTACAGCAGACACAAAGTAATTTTGATACTTGTATGTTTTGTTCTTAATATGTTAAATTATAAGAGTCATTGAAAAGGGGTGTCTGAAAATCTTGTCATTGAAAACCTTGAAATAGGGGGTATTTTTAACCCTGATTTTGTCATCGATTTTGCAAAAAAAGGGGTATAAAATCAATGAAAAATCATTGAAAAGAGGGGTTTTGAAAAATCATTGAAAATGAAGAACTCTCATGGTTACCACATTTTATGTTGAGTTGAGGGACCGGGACTAAATGCTGTTCACCAAACTTTTGCAAGGTGAGGCAGACCTGGTTCAATACGGTTGAGCTGTTTAAATGTTTGCTCCATTTTATGTTGTGCAACTTTAGGTGAACGTGTGAGATTAGCAAAGTTCATTTCAAACTCTTAAAAAATGGTCACCTTACTAAAAGAAACAAACTTCTCCCAATTCCAGACAAATATAGCACTCTTTTTAAATATTTTTTTATTAATTTTGATTGAATAGTTGCTAACTTATCCCATGACCAACTTGCTACAACCTAAAGACAGTTAAGCTCTTGTATTTGAAATTTGCTTACAAAATGATGAATTACCAAATGATAGATTTTCTCTACATTCATTTTTGATGAAATTCAAAGATTTTTTAAGTATACACCCATCTTAAGGGTAAAATTGTGATGCCATCTTGTTTAGTATATAAATCTTTAGGGGGTCTCATTTTTTCAAATTTCGATATGAACTAAAAATTTGTGTATGAATTTTAAAAATTAAAATGCAAATGAGCTCATTAATATGCACAAAGTGAAAGAAAGAGTGCATGGGTAGAGCAAATATGCAAGGAGGTCATTAATATGCACAAATAATTATGACACAGGCATAGGTATTGCCTGCATCCAGCACTATCCACATACCAGGTTTCATTAAATTTGCACATTGAGATCTGGTAAACCACCTTTGTAGTAATGAGCCAATCAGAGGAAATATGCAAATGAGCTCATTAATATGCACAAATACTGATGACACAGTGCATTGGTGAATGGTGCATCCACCACCACCCACATACTAAGTTGCATCATATTCGGATATTGGGATCTGGTAAAAGTTGACCTTTTTAATTATTTTGAAAAACAGTGACAATGTTTAGAGAGACCTTGCACAGAGTACTGTATAAGTCACTATTTTCGCGTGCAGTTATTTTCGCGAATTTGCCAATGGCCGACATTTCGCGAGTTTTTATTTTCGCGATTGTCGAAATTTGTTAACTTACTAATTTAACCCAAATATAACAAATTTCATCTCCCTGATAGTGCTTGATTCATTTATTATATCTTTTAAAGTTCTCATCATTTTTCCCATGCAGCAACCCCGTTTTCTGCGGCAACTCTATAATACCTCCGTAATTCCAGTTGGTAAATGCCATTATTCATGCCTGTTTTTCTTCCCAGATCGCAGTCTCTTTTTGTCGGTCATTTCTCCGGTTGTTTCAGTCACGATGCAAACTTTCCTGACCTCTAGCCGATTTTCCCGATAGATATCGCATTGTCCAGATTGAGTTAACAAGTCTTCAATACAGATTTCATGTCAAAGGCAATATGCACATAGGAATGCACCATAAGATTTCAGAGGGGTTTGAAGTTGAGATCGGGGCATTTGTTTTTTGTACCCTGCCGGCCGCGGCAAGATTTTATGGTCTTCGATTGTTTTTTTTTTTTCAATTTCTCAAGTATGTTAAATTAGACATTATTTTTCGCAAGTTTTTATTTTTGCGGTTGTAGATTTATTCGCAAAAATAAAAGCCTCACGAAAATTTCTACTTATACAGTATTCTTGGGGAATAAGAGCACAAAACCTGTTAAGAGAATTGTACACAGGTTTTAGGGGATTAAGAGCAGAAAAGTCTGACTGAAATACATAAAGTATGACCTTTGATCTTTGGCATACAAACCTTTCTGTCACAGTGCAAATAGTGGTAGATACTAAGGTCCTGTGGTGCAAGTGTCATGTAGATTAATTGGATCAGGAGTGAGTGTGGCGGTCATAAGTGGAGACAGATGGACGGCCAGACAGCGACAGATTTTGATATGACAAACCCCCCTTCTGCTAAAGCACCTGGGGGATAATAGCGAAAATTACCAACCATTTGGATTTCTTCCATGAGGTCATTTCCTTTCTAGAAATGTGTACTTTTATGCCTTACAACAAGTTCTATAAAATAGTGACACAAAAAAGTCATACTTGACTGTAAGGTGCAAATTAAGGTCCCTTAACTTGATGGTATATCCAAATTCATTCCAAGCTATTCACATCAAATGTAAATCGTGTGACAGCTGCCTCAGCAAGATTTTCAAAGAGTAGCATCCATTTTGTTAAATCAACTGTTCCAGCAGAAGCTACTCCACCAGTAGCTTCTTCAGGCATCCTTTGTCCTGTACTTAAAATATACCCATTGATATTCATGAATATCTCTCTGTTGATGCAGAACTGCCCCTGATACCAGTTGTCATCAATCCCCATTTGATCTTCCTCTTTCTGTACACTGCATGTTGGTACATCCTTGTCCAAGTCAAGCTCAAGCTCATTTACTACTGCTCTGTCAATCCCCATTTTAGTTCCTCTCCTGTAGACAACACGATAACACTTTTCTTGGTGTACAATCAGTGCCGAATAGATTATACGCCTGATTACACGATCTTTATCCATGCCATAAGTGAATGCTGAATGGTAGTCTTCCAAACCAATAAACATTCTTTGTCTTCTAGGATCATAAATTTGAAGTGTATGAGTGACACATCCAGAATCATCAACCTCAGAATTCATGCTATATGTCAAGATCTTTCCTCTGAATGTCACTCCAGATGGATGATACATATTTCTTTCCTCAAGTTCAGTTATATCGTCAAGACATTCCCATTTGTCATTCAATATGTTATAACGTGTTGCCGTGCAAATGTCTGGCATTGGAAGTCCTCCGATGGCATATATCCACCCATCATGAAAAATTAAAGCACAGTTGATTGGACAACTAAAATCCACTTTGTTCCACTTGGCTGTCCTTGCATCAAACCTGTACAAACCCCTGCCACTACAAGCAAACAGACTGTCATTCACTGCAATTACACTACATGCATTACCATACACATTCAGATTTTCAGGACTCTTTGGAAATCTTGTCAAATTCCTCCAACATTCTTCCTTCTTTGGGTCAGTTTCAAGGTCATCAAGAGGGAAATACCTGGCTAGGAGGGTGGATGTACCATTCACAGCAGAGCCACCAATAGCAATCAGTGTCTGAAAAAAAAGAAAACGAGTGCATCGGTGATGCAATTAATAAATAGAATTTTGCAGTTCTCGGCTTTTGCACCTGCTATATTAAAAGAATATAAGCTGTTCACTATCTAGCCCTAGCCTATCTTACAAATTGACCCCACATGACCTTTGACCTCATCAACAAATGAGGGATACCATATTGCACCTATGACTCAAGTTAGAACTTCAACTTTTCAATGGAAGTCAATTTTACGTTTTTAGCCTATTTTTGAACTTGACCTCACTTGACCTTTGACCTTGGCACGTATCTTTTGACCTCATCAACATATGAGGGATCCCATGGTGCACCTATGGCACAAGTTTAGTTCCAATTGAATGTCAACTTTTCAATTGAGGTCAATTTTTAAAAAATCAACATTTTAGTGACACATACATACACACGCACAACGGATTGCAAAGTGGTCCTGCCAGCTATGCTGACAGCCCACAAAAAACTGCAAGTTAAAGCTTACAAGATCCTCTGGTGGGGAGCAAATATGCAAATGAGCTCATTACTAGTGAAATCACAGTGCATGGGTATTACTTGCATGCACCACTACCCACATACCAAGTTTTGTCAAATTTGGACATTGGGTTCTTGTAGAAGTTCACCTTTTTAGTAATGAGATTATCAAAGCAAATATGCAAATGAGCTCATTAATATGCAAAAATAATGATGACACAGTGTGGGATCATTTTTACTTTGATCCACGACTACCCACATACCAAGTTAGGTCAAATTATTGGGATCTGGTAGTTCACCTATTTAGTTATAATGAGTAACCTTGTTTGAAAATGAAGACAGTGAGAATGTTAAGAGAGACTTTGCACAGTATTCCGTGGGAATAAGAGTGGAAAACTTGGTAAGAAAGAGTTTTTGCAGGGTTTCAGGGAAATAAGAGCAGAAAGTCTGAAATACGCAAAGTATGACCTTTGACCTTTGATCTACAAACCTGTGTGTTAGTTACAGTAAATACTAAGGTCCTGTGGTGCAAGTGTCATCTAGATCAGGGCAGGCACACAGGTTCTGACTTTTACAGGCGGAGGCAGACGGACAAACACCACCAACAGATATTGCACCTGCAAGTAGTTGGCTTGAAATCGGTGTATTAAAAGAAAAGGAGTACATTTTATCCGATTCTGGAATTTTTATATGGGCTATTAAAATTCATTAGCGATCAAAAAAGCCTTTCCCTGCAAATATCCCAGATTTATAAGCAGCATATTTTGAAGCATGATATTGTGCACCATGACCTATGCAGTTTGATCTCAAACACAAACATTATTCATCTTTTTTTGCTGAACTTGTGTAAACCACATTCAGCTAGTGCAGCAGATTTTAGACACCATTGCTGTATGTCTATTTGTGGTAGATGGTATGACAAATTTCCTAAAATACTTCATTTTTTCCTATTTGGTGTGTTTTTTCGGGCTAAAGGATGTTTGGTTTGAGTGAAAATGTACCCCATTTTGGTCAACCAAAATTAATTTTACAGAGTACTCTATAGTACCGATAGGAAGTATTTTAAGCAGTTTTCAAGAGTGACCTCAAATGACTTCCAGAAAACTTTTGGCCTATATACCATCAACACCCAGACTGAATGACTGCTTAATGATCATTCTGAGCAACTTTACTGGCAGCATCATGTATAAATGCCATCAAACAAGATTACGGCATGATTGGTTAAGATTTGGAATTGCTCTGTCCATAAAAGTCACACACATGCATGTAGGATTTGATGAACACTGTGCATGAGATGTCAAATCTACTGTGTGGTGCATCTACATTCAACTCACCTGCAGCTGATTAAAGGTGCAACGAGAGATTTTGAGGCACCCAAATATCGTGTCATAATAGTAATTTCATACAGATTAGACACTCAATAGATTTCTTGCCTTGTAATTTGCTACAGAAATGTCTTAAAAAGAGAGAAAAAAGGCGATTTGGATTTGCTTGTATTTCAATGTAAAACATAGGCTGAATTTCGTATTTTGCTCCTATACAAAATTCAAAATTTCACAATTTTTGTACCAAAGAAACATTTCTCGGCTTAATCCTTTCAGATGGGGATATTTTTGATGGAAAGCTTTACATCAAGGCAAAAATCAGTACTTTCGATTTTTTAAGGGACACCCGATATGTGAAATCTCTCCTTGCACCTTTAAGGGATCTACATGGGTAAAATTCGACACTCCTGACACTCACACACAGCCATTCTTGTGACACTCGCGACACAGCTGTTCTTATCTTGTGACATTTTGACACTTGACTTCTTATCCAGTGACAGGCATTCATAAATCTTGCGACACTGACAGCCATAGTTATTTTGTCAACCCCTTGATTACTCTGATCAGTACCAAACATAGAGATAGATTAATAAAAGGCTAGAGGGCAGATGGCCATCTTGAATCAACAAGCTCATTGGCAGATGCTTAAATGTTACAGCCCAAGCCCACTGTATGTAACCCTTACAGCATGGAAAAATGCACTTTCTCATTGATTGTGTCAGGCGGCCCTCCGTTAGTAAATGACCCTTAAATATCCAAGAACATCAGGCATGTGGTTTGTTCAGAAAGTTTACCATCACAAAGATTAGCCATGATTTTCAATATGGCTTCCAAAATAGCCTGTGCTAGAGTATGTTCATAGTTGCAATGATGAGTGTGACATTTTTAACACAGTAGTAGAGCACAGTTCTCCTGTCCATTGGACTGCATGTGTTGCCTGCCGTCGCGGTTTGTAATGATAGGCCTCATATGACCTTTGATCTTGGCATGTGACCTCGACCGCATCAACAAATGAGGGATCCAATGTTGCACCTATGATTCAAGTTTGGTTTAAATCCATCAAAGTATGTGGATATTACAGGCAAATGTTAACCCTTTTTCACAACAATAGACATCAATAGACATCAACAGTGGACAAAGTGATCCCTATGTGTCTTCCTGCCTTAAGGCAGGCGACACAAGAACCGAGGGTCTAAGCTAATTGAATGGACAGTAATATTTTTATTAATAATATGGAACGTTGACCTCAGTAGGTGTGAAATAGCGTCCGCCAACTCACTCATTTCTATTATTAGTAATCGGCAAAAATATGAGTGTTCATATGCCCATTCTAGAGAATTAACTGGGAATAGCCCAGAGGCCTTGGTACCAAATAGGCGGCCCTCTTCACTTTGTGAACTAATAAAGAGTAGCATAGAGGCAAAACAGTGTAACAGACACAACAAGTGCAAGATGGTAGATACTATGTTTGGGTGTTTCTGTAAGGTGACCATATCTGACCCATTTTTTCTGACACACTTATCAATTCGGAAACCTGAACGGAATAAACTGTGTGGTTTATTCCATTAAGGTTTCTGAATTATGTCAGAAAGAAGTGGGTCAGATGGGTCACCTTACGGAAACACCCGATCAAAACATAGTAAACATATATGTTTTATTTTTGACCTGGGTTTTTGAATGTTGAGGATGGCCAGGTAATTTAAGGTGAAATCAGTTTGAAACAGTCTGTATTGTGGTAACTTACATCAATTGTACCTCTTGGACAAAACATATCTGGCATCTTGACACTAAGAGGCGCTTGCAAAAGACCTTCATCACTGGCATTCTTTTGCTCCACTACTCTTGCAATCATTTCTTGACACTCTGGAATCTTCCTGATGTCTCCGTCTACAAGCTCAGCAAGCCACTGTGTTACTGTACCAAGGCGCCCTTTTTTTTCAAAGTAGATTTAAAGCAGGTACTGTATTTCTCCCAGTCATACTTTAGCCAACCAACAACTGCTTCCAAGATCTGGTAATGTGAAGCAAAATCATGGAAAAAACATTATCCCAGAAATGACTGCAAATAACCATCACGCTAAGCGGCAACAAGAGATTTCAAGGCATTCTTATTTTCTGTTTCATTATGTAGTAGTTTCATATAGTTATTGATTTCTTAATTTATTGGTTCCAAAAATGTCTTAAAAATGAGAACAAATGTGATTTTATATGCTATTTTGCAATATAAAACAGAGACTGACAATGTATTTGCTCCTTAGGAAATTAGAAATATCACATTTTTTACCAAAGAAAATTCTCAGGTTAATCTTGTCAGATGTGGATTTTTTTTATAGAAGCTTGTACATCAGTGGGAAAACTCAGAATTTTACATTTTAGGACACCTGAATGTGAAATCTCTATGTGGCAACTTTAACCTCACGATGGACTGATCATGGGACCGACTTCTCTGGGGACCCACTCCTCCAAGGTTATTCTGCAGACCTGTAACAGCATTATTATGGAAAAAAAATTATCAAATGGTGTGGGGGAAGAGTTTGAAAAAATTGCCAAGTATTTGGTATGGGGGAGGTATTCAAAATGTACTGAAAGATAATTCAATCACTTTGTTGTCAAAGTTATAGAAATCTCTTATAAGTACATTTTTAATTTTTTAGCATTCCCCATCACAATCTATGGGCCTGTATTCATAATATGGCCGATATCAGTTAATTCTGTGTGGATAAACATTTTAAGAGAACGCAGTGGCACTGTACCTGGTGCAATGTCACAATGGAGCATATTCGATGTATTGTCGAAAACCGGTACAGATGTCAAGAATGTCTTTTAAAGAGACATGGCACATTTGAAAAAAATGAGTGCGCCCACAAGATTTTCAAAATCCAATATTTTGCTCTATGGTGTAAAGCTTTTATATACATTAGCCCTCACCTGAAAATGATTAAGACCAAATTAAATCAGCATACCTTATGGGTAAACAGAATGATTGTAATTAATGTCGCTGGCGTGACATTAATTCAGCAGACAACGGAAATGGCATTTAACACAAGCAAACGCACCCCGTATGCATGTTCCCAGATGTACCCTGTTTGACCGGTTTATGGCCTTTGTGGTTTGAATGAGACGAGTCTATGATAAACATTTTTGTTACAGTTAGGAAAAACTTAAGTTAGCCTACAAATTACCTGGATGTCTTACTCTTCTTAACAGCCCATCGTTTTTGGAGTATGTATTTTATGTGGAAAATTTATCTCTATCTTCCAATGGCCGAGACTATCACTTGAGAGTAAATTGAAGAAAATTCAGATTTTGTGAAAATGTGCTAGTGCCGCTTTAACGATACTCAAATGTAAGCTACCTTGAAAGTATTCCCTAAGAACAATTAACTTTGAAAGGGATGGCCCGATGGGGCTATGAAGTTTTAATCTTGATAGACTGGCTTCACTCAAAACCCCATCTGTAAAGTTTCGCCACGATATTTCAATCCAGTTTGATGCGAGAGCTAAAAACGTGATTAAAGCCCATAGAGCATGTGTTAAAATACTATGGGTCCCCCAAAATGTCGCAGATTTTCACTCATAACTCCAAACCAAACATCTTTGGCTCTAATATTTCACAGGGGAAAGAGAAAATAGTAGCTTTCTTACGATACCCAACATGTTGACCACTTCCGGTAAAATCTGGGGCTTCTGGGGAAAGGCTATTAGCGACTGGGCCGTGGCCCTTTAACTATGATTTGAATGGAAATAATCATCAATGACTTATCCTTTTCCTCATATGTTTTCTGTATATTTTTAAGCAAATTAAAACTTACCTGGTATTACGTTGGTTGTTCTCTTGAGTTTCTTGTTGCATCAGATGTTTAAAAATGGATTCCTGTATTTCAAATAAATGCAACTTAGATGTTAGAACATTTTGTAGCCTACCACACCAATTTCAATGTACCTTAAAGGTGCAACGAGAGATTTCAATACAGGTTTCCCTAAAACTATTGTTGAGGTAATGATTTTTTTCCTGATGTAATGCTCCATAAAAAAAAGAATAAACCCATCTGAAAGGATTAAACTGAGAAATGGTTCTTTGTAAAAAATTGTGAAAGTTACTAATTCGATATTGGAGAAAGAAAATCGAAATTCAGACTATATTTTATTTGAAATTAAGCAAATCAGAATCATCTTTTTTTCTCTATTTAAGAAATTTCTGTAGCCATTGATGAATGTGATAAAAACCTCTGTTTATCAAAGGGCAATGATATGGCATATCATTTCAGGTGAGAGCCAAAAGCTTGCAAACAATGCAAAAATATCAATTGTGAAAAAAAATTTTGATTAGGTCCCCTTTTGGGCTCTGCGGCAATCACCCCCCCCCCCGCATGGTGTAACAAAAGGACCCCGTATTGATTCATGAGGCAAAGATTTTCCGTAGGGAGGACTTCCCATGCCCCCCCCCATTTTGCGGGACAGGGTCAGTCAGGCAGGTCGTTGCAAACAACTTTTTTTGGGGGGGTGGGACACATTTCATGGGAAAGCATATATTAAAATTGGTTAGGATATTATATGCCTATGTTGTTTTCACGGTAAATTAGCATGTGTGAAGAAATTCACTAATTTTCGCGGTGGGGGGAAGGGGGGGATGGAAGAGGGGGCAGATTCCCCACAAGGGGGAGCTGCTTGAGGGCTGCTACTGGTATCCTGGAACCAGTGCTTTCCCAGGGACGGGGTGTTGTTGTAAGTAACCAGTGGCGTCGTAACAGCGGGGGGCAGGACTGCCCCCACGGACAACAAAAGGGGACGGAGAAGAAGAAGCTAAAAAAATCGGGACGAAAAGAAGGGGAGAAAGAAGGGAAGCAAGAGGGAGAAGAGAGGAAAAGGGAGGAGAGGTGAAAAGAGAGAAGGAAAAGGGAAGAGAAGGGAAAAGAGATAAGAAAGGGGGGAAGGAAGGGAAAGAGATAAGAAAAGGGGCAGGAGAAGAGATAAGGGGAAGGAGAAAAAATAGTGGTTGTGGGGGTGCTCAGGTCGAAGTGGCTTCGCTCCCCCCCCCCTTCAGAATTTCGAACCGTCTAGAAAACAATATGGGTCTACCCGGACGAGCGCAGCGAGCCGAACACAAAAATGGGGAGGAAATTATTGAGTCTTGCCCCTCCGGAGGCTCAGGTCTGGTTACGCGCCTGGAGCTAAACCGTCACCCCCATGGGGTAAGGAAAATCCGATGAGGAGGGTGCTGCTACCATGTGTGTAGAACTAAAAACGATCTACCTACAAAGGCGTTGACTCTGGAGAGTTAATGGTGGACCATCCGGCACATTGACATCAGGAAAGGGTATCCGGTCAATTATCTTTTGCTCCAATAAATCCTCAGACAGCAGTAGTTAAAAAAATCACTTGATTAATTGGCATGCAATTGTACATGGCACATAACAAATCCGCAAATGGGGTCCAGGAGCTTCCAGGGGGGGGGGGTACACATTCTGCTGTGAATTAGAAAACTCTAGGTCTGGTTACTGGCAGGCGCGTGTTCAAGGGGGGGGGCCGGGGTGCCTTGGCACCCCACCCCATGGACCCGCCGGAAATTTTGACGGGAAGTGATGTGCTTCATTTTATTTTATCCGGCTCATCTTGAATCGATGACCTCAATCCATTAGTTTTTTTAAATTGCGGTCGGTTGACATAAGATTGCAAATTTGCATTTCCCTAAGTTCCCATCCCCCCAAAAAAGTGCAAGAGCGATCGAAGCTGTGAACTGAGATACATAAAAGACAACGTCCTACACTGTCTGCTTGGTGTGAGGGCGCCGTGGTATCAGAGCACACGAGCTGCGAATAAGAAGTTCGAATTTCCCGGAGACTTGGAAGGTTGCGAGCTGTTTTTCAGTTCTGTCGACCGGCCAACAAATTGCTA